>VZUI01096392.1:0-34092 GCA_013401135.1 Cettia cetti | reverse complement strand
AAAAAAAAAAAAAAAAAAAAAAAAAAAAAAAAAAAAAAAAAAAAAAAAAAAAAAAAAAGAAAAAGAAAAAAAAAGAAAGAAAGAAAAGCACATCCTTTCTTATATTCACCATCCAGGACATTTAGTATCATGATCCTTGTTTTCTTATTGTATGAAATCACATGGGGCCTAAAATATTCCTAAGGTTTATAAATGGTCAACTCAGACACAAAAGCTACAACTATTACCCCAGTTTAAACAGGGATGGGTTTTGGGCTGGAGAATGAGTATGATTGATGACATTATTTAATTTCAGCACTCTGTCTGGTTTGGGTTTGGCCCATAATAACAACCAATCTCTTAGACAAAGCCCAGGCATATTTTGGGCGATATGTGAACCAGGCAAATAGACCCAGTAATAATGTGAGATGACAAAATGCACAGTATACTACTGAGAGTTTCGCTTCACTTTCTTAGCAAATTACCTTGATACTTGTTTCTTCTCAACTGCTTTTCCTGAGTGACTACTGAGACATTGAAGGATCAGAGCAAAGGACAGCAAAGTGGGAGCCACAACATTAATTATGGCTCTGACACTGGTTACTGCAGAGACCATTGCCAAATCACAAATTTTCTGTGCCTTCTCAGTGAGAAGGTGATGATCACAAATCCTTACCACATGTCAGGAAGGAGAGATCTAATTAATTAATGCTCAGAAAGTGCTTTGGAGATTAAGTGTGCGACTCTTGATGTCATGAGAGCTCAATATTATTACTGAACTCAGCTTCATACAAATGGGCAAAGGTTCACAGAAAGAGCAACATCCAGGTTGGGAAGCAAAGAATGCTTTTATAGAAAAATACTCAGTGTAACTCCTTCTGAAGCTCCTTCCTCTAGGTACAAAGTTAAAAGGATTTCTGCTAAATCCCCGGTATCTGTGAAGGTTTGGGGATATGACATGAGCTGCAATCTTGTCCAAAACCGCTCTATTAGTAGGGGCATGCATATATTTAACCAATTATTTAGGTGTAGACATCACTATGAGGAGTTAGGGTTTTCTCTGCGTCCTCTCAAGAGTAGTCATTGGCAGAAAGCTAAAGAAACACTGTTAAATATGGACAAAAGACTCTAGCTCTGAACACTTCTTATTCCACGCTTTCTATATGGTACAGTCAGAAACTGGGAGTTCAGCTCAAATGTGATGGAAGTTGGGCCATAAAGGAACGAACAAGGAAGGTCCAAAGGGAGAGCCACTTGAGGCTAGAATGAAGTTCCAGCAGTCAAAGGCAAGGGTCTTGCCCAGAGCAAAAAGGATCCAACAGTGGTTTCATGTAATTCTTTATATGACCCAGTCCTTCTGGAAGATGAGCTTTTTCAAAGACCTACCCTTCTTGAACAGGTCAATTTTTTCCCCGGTAGAAAAGGAGGCAGCGATGTGTTACTACATAGGTGGTCACAGAAGAGATCTCAGTGTGAGGAGTGGGAAGAGCTAACATAAGGAGGGCATGGATCTTTCACCCATGAAGCTCATGCAAACATTGCCAGACTCGAACAAAAACACACATAGTTGCTGTACACCAATACTCAGAGATTCACAGATTTTAAAGGACCTCCAAAATCACCATTATTCATTCCTGCATAATGGCTTTGAACTATATCTTTTAAGACTATATCCTATCTTGATTCTAAAATCCCCAGTTATTTGCAGGATTAAATACAACTCTTGAGAAATTTGTGCTTAATTTCAAAGTTGAGGTTGTCTAGGTTCAGGCTGCATCAAGATCCTCTCAGCTCATTTCAACAGATTGAAGAGCCATTTGCAATGTTTATTTTCTGAAAAAGTATATGTATGAACCTAATCAAGCCTCTTTCTGCTTCTTTAACTCAAACTGTATTTATGGTATTCTGAAATCTTCCATTATATGCATGACTCTCAATTGCTTAGTCATTCTTGGGAATTTTGCCTGAATCATCCCCAGTTTTTTAACATCCCTGTAAAAGCCACAGGCAATATTCTGATAACAGTCTCATCAGCACAAATCGCAAAGGTTATACAGTTAATTTTACTCAAGGTCCCCAAAACCTATGTCACATCTTTTTGGCATTAATGTTCAGTGAGTGATAAACTAGGACCCCAGCATATCTCTGAATCACTGACTCTAAAAATAGAATCAATCTGTGGCCTTTGTTCCCACACATTTGACTTTACTTTTGTCTCATACCCTGCTATCAAGTAATCCAGATTGTTCTGTATCACTGATCAGTCCTATTCATGATTTATCACTCCCTCAAAATGTGAAATCTGAAAATTTTATCAGTAATGAGTACATCTTCTTCCACGTTGTTCCTAGAATTATCAAGCAGCTGAAACTCGGCAAATCATATGTGCTTGACCCACTAGAAACAGCTCAGCTTAATGTTCCCATTCACAAACACATTCAAATATCTAATATTCATCCAGGTTTTATCATTTTAATAAGTTCTGGTTTGAGCTTCTATCATTCTGGTTTCCTAATCAACATGTCATGCAGCACAAACTCAAGTGTTATAGAAGTCTATTACATCAAAACTAGTACCTTTCTAAACCAAACTTGTAATCTCCTAAAAAAGATATCAGGAGTATTTGACAAGAAATCTAGTTTCTTCAGAAAACTACATTGATTGGCATTAATTGCATTACTCTACTGTATGTCTTTACTATTTGAGAGCTGCATCAACCGAGCCATTATTTTGCCTTGGATCAATGTCAATCTGACAGGACTGTAATTACCGGGGTTGTTCCATTTACCCTTTTTGAAGCATTGGTACAATGTTACACTTCCTTAACTTCGTTAAGGATGCAGGTTTTCATGACCATATTAACATCCTGAGGCCATGACAGAGGAGGCCTCTACAGGTGAAGTTCCCCTTACAATAATTTTTACTTAGCATCTTCTCTGCTTGCAGGTTATAAGGGTAGCATTACTCCTCAGAACCCCAGTCTGAGGAAGTCTGCATGAGAAGAAGTTCAGGAGCACGTGAAATCTCATGTTCTGAGAATGATATTAATCTGATACCACCTCACATGCTCCCATTGCTGTCCTAACACTTCCTGCAGGCATCCATGACTCACTGTGCAGCCCTCTTTCTCACTTCCTGTGCCTCAAATTTCTGGTAAGATCATGAGCCACAACCTGGTTGTACGTGAAATCACCAGTGAAGGGAAGCCTTCAGCCCTGCATGGCTGGGCATGTCTTGCCTCTGAAGAAAGCTACTCAAGCCATTATAAACCAAGTCAAGCTCCAGCATGGGAGAGGTTAGCTGGACAGAAGTTAATCTGATATAGCATAGGGAAGGCCTAAAACATGTTATTTCTGGGCCCACACTGCTGGCAGGGCTTCTAAAAAGTCCTCTGATCAGCATTCAAAGTGGCATTTGCAGTGAAGAAGGAATTTGGTTATTTAAAATCTTTTCTGTCACTACAAAGAGACCAAGATGCTACCACAAAGACAAGGCTGAGGTGTAGGCTATGATATCTCCATTGGAAAGAACCAGCTTTGGCAGCAAAGCAAAGGGTTCCCTATAGCACAAAGGGAAATTTTGGCTAAAAATAGTATTACCAAATCCAGCTGCATCAGACTCAGTTTTAAGACTGTGGCCAAGTTCAAGGTTGGCACTACGGCAATGCCTTACTTTAGTTCATCCAAAATTCACATCTGCAGTTCTCCCACTCAGTGCTGTGACCTGGAGAACTGTGGCTGTGCTGCATCTCTCTGGCTCATAGCAACTTGCTCAAGGTGATTCACAGTCACATAAAGCTGTGTTCCCAGACACAACAGTCAAGATGCTTCCTTAAAACCTGCAGAAATAAGTCCATTTTCACAGCTCTTGTAGCTGTAGGTTTTGCAGCACATCAGCTGTGCTCCCTAGGAGAGCAGAGATTATGTCTGGCCATGACATCTGCTCTGGGTTGTAACTAAGCTCTCAGCTTTCCAACCTGGTTCTATTCATTATGCTCTTTTATTAGGGAAAACTTTAAAATATCTGCTTTCTTGGTATTTGTTTTTTTTCCACAGTGTTTATTTCAATGATTGATTCCAGCACTTTTAATTTAAAAAAAACCAAAAACATACTTGTCTAAACTATTAGAAACCAATCAGTCTGTGTAATATTCCAAAAGAAGTGCTCATCAGCCACAAATTCATAGGCATTACATACATTCACATATAAAATTATTTCCTAGACCAAGAAGACAATGCAAAGAGCTGTGTTTGATGCATGATAGGCAGTTTAAATTTCAAGACAGTATGGTCTGAACTGAGGATTCATTCTGCTATTCACTGTAATGCTCCTTATCAGATGCTCATCTTGCATCATGCTTAAGGAAACAAAGCACCAGAAGAAATTTTATTCATCCCCCCAAAACTTGTGTGGAAAACCTCCTTATTTTTGTGAACGGTTCACCTTGAACATACTCCATCTACTTGATGATGTAGAAACAAAAGACACAGAGGAATAAAAGGAAGGCGAAAGCATGTTCTGAGCACAATTAAATATGACCATACTGCATATAATTTAATTAAGACACTTTAATGTGCTCCTGTGTTCTTGTTGCTTAGTACCTGCATTCAGGCAACGGTTAATTAAACATGCAGCTTAACAATGGTGACTGTGCCACACATTTCACAATGCTTTGTATTAAAATTTTATTTGTGACTCAACCCTCCCAAAAATTATTTGCTCCGTTTTTTTGTCTTATGTTAGCATGAAGAACCATAATCAATCCAAGAAGGTGAAATGTTATAATTTTTAATACTGGATAAGACCAAGAAGAATAAACATATTCAGAAAATACAAGATGACTCTTTGGGGATCAGCCATATAGGGAGAGAACAGACTCTGGTGCTGAATCTCATTATTGTGCTTAATGTTAAATAAATAAATAAATAAATAAGAAGGTTTAAATATGCCAAGGTTGAAAATGAAACAAGCCCTTCACAATCCATAAATGATAGACAAAACACTTCTTTTCTTTGTCTGCTGAAGATATTTTAAATACTGTTTGGATTACAAAATGTGTTTGGTTTGGGGTTTTTTTCGTATGGAAATTTCAGCTGGAAGGGCTGAATACACGTAGCTGAGACCACAGTGTAAATAAAACCCATTGCTTCTTTTTTCTCTTTGCTTCTGCCTCATGAGCAAAGACAGACTCAGGCCTGGTTTGTGTAAGTGGACTATTCTGCAGCTCACTTGCTTGCAGTTGAGCCTGTCATAGTCATACTGCATATACCTATACCCACCAGCATCTTTACAAGCTTCTCTATGGAGCCTTCTAGGACACTTACTGACACAACATCATCAAGAAGACTCTTCAGAATGCATCTCATTACAATGTATAGAGAAGGTTATTGCTAAATGATTCACTTTGTTAGTACATTAAGTGGCCATATATTCAATCCCAGGCAATTAACTGACCAACACAGTCAATTATCTAATAATAAACCTGGACCCTTCAAGACTTCCAACTAAATTAAAGGGTCTCTTGCAGAAGAAATGGAGTGGCCATAAAACTCTCTGCGACTTAACACTGTTAGAGAAGTCTAAACATTTCCTGACTCCATTTGGAATATAGATTTTTTATTTTCTTCCCAAATGACCACAGGAAACAGGTTATATCATTTTAATTATTGCTGATGCTGCTTAGGGGTTCTGAGAGCAAGCCAATAATTTGGAAAACAGGTCTCTTCTTTTATGTAGTTCCTCTTCAGCAAGCCTTCTACTCCCACACTTAAAACCTCCATCCACCTTATATACTATCTTTTTTAAGGAAGCTTTGAATATTGGCCTAGAACACTTTCATTGTCTCCCTTCTCCCATCTCAGTTAGTCCTCCCCCCATCATTAACTAAAGTCCAGATTGTGAGACTCACAGGCTAATGGAATGTCTAATGCAGAGCAGCTGTACATTTTTAATGCAAAAGGGGAAAAATAAAGGCAGCATATGGTTTTATGTAATCTTCCTATGAATTTTTAACTGAGCGTCCTAATTCATGTTGGACAGAAAGAGCTTTTTTACTGGTCCTTTGTGGTTAGAGCCCGCTAGCATGAAGTATGCAGTTCTTTAAAGCCACAGTGAGTGCAGGTGAGATTGCTCTGCAATAGATGCTGGTGTGAATAGCATTTTGTTTTGTATTGATGCCTTTAGTCATGACAATTCAGTGGCTAGAAAAACAAAGGGATGTATGAGCAGGATGAATGAATTGGTCTCCTCTGGACATGACTGTTCTTTAGGATTTTGTTCGGTCCTGCATAATCATCATAAAAGTAGAAAGTGCCATAACAGCTCCTTGCCCTTCTTTTCCTATAAAGTAAAGGAAGAGAAGGAAGGAAAAGACAGGATTTTTTTTTTTAAAGTCCATTTTAAAGGTTGATATATGTTGACTCTGCTCCCAGACCTATCATATGTCAATATGGAGGGCACCAGAATGTTTGAATTCCTTCAGTCCTAAATGACATTCATTTTCTCCTTACATGACTATTTCCATGAAAGGAAGTTCCTAAGGGTAAGGTAAACACAGAGATAAATGATCTAAGAAGTTTGTGGAGTCTTCATCAAAGGAAGTCTTCAAAACAAATTACAGAAGAATGCACCAGGAATGACAGAGATACAGCTGATCCTGTCCTGGGGTTTTTTGAACCTCTTTCAGACTTGTGATCCTATGATTCCTTTGTAGCCTCAGAGCTGACCAATGCAGGTTTCTCTGTTACTTAGCTATTACCCTCTAAAAGCCCCCACATTAAACTGATCTCTCACATCCATCCATTTCCTTTGCTTTCAACTTCCCTCCATCCCTATCTTGTTGCTCACTCTCTTTTTCTTATATGTAAGAACTCCCTGTTTCCCCTTCTTTCCTTGCCAAAGTGGCTACCCTCCCTTTCTAACATATCAGCTCCACTCTTCATATTCCGCTTTTTCAGAAACCTGTGGAACTCAAAAGTGTTTAGGAAGGAGGCCATTTTACAGGTGAAGAAACAAAATTGGAGAAAAGGGAAGTAACTTGCCAAATGGGCAGCAAAGCAGCAAGGCTGCCATGCCAGTCTGAAACCCAGTAGGCAATACTTTGTTGTTATCCATTAAGGATAACCTGCTGTAGTCTTCTTAGAAGAATGGACAGGGGAGCTGAGGATATAGGGTGAAAAAAACACGAGTAGATGAAGAGACTACTTGTGGTGGTGTTGCAATCCAATAGGGTTCTCTAACACAAACAGTTATTGGCAAAAAAAATATGTTGTCTTTTCTTACACATCACAGTCTTCCTGAGTCCATACACATTTATGCGCCAATAGTAGTTTCAGTAAGAAGGTACAAGGGCTAAATCACAGAAAAGGGGTAAAAGTTTTTCTCCTGGATCTTAATAATTCATTGCAAAATAGGACATGCTTTCAAGTTCATTCCTTCTGACTGGAAAATCTGAGAATCTTTTCCTTTTTAAATGAAGGGTGAGATTTTAATCTAATTATCTGACTCTGAAAGTTGAAGAATCCCAAATGTGGTTTGACTAGCAGTAAGATTGCAAATATTATCAACACTGAAAACTTTTAAAAGAAGCTCCAGTTTCAAAATTAGTCTTTGTCCTGTATCACACTATGTAAAAATATTTTATCCACTTACTATGCAAAATCCGGTAACATTAGAGAGATTTGGTTCCTATTTTCAACCCATGATGGGTTATCTGGAACTCTGTTTTCTATTGCTGCCCACAACATCATAGGGAGAGATCTCCTGTGACATCTCTAGCATTGTGCCATACACTCCAAGCACCTTTATTTTCTCCCTCATGGGACCTTACTTCCCTTTCAAAATAAATTTTTATCACACATGAAGATCTACACATACATGTTTGAATTATAAATGCAAATGAAGGTGCGGGCCCATGCAATTGTGCCAGTAGAGAAAGAAAGCTATTACTGAGTTGGATCTAAAAGCTGGATTACATTGCAGAGATGTTGGTGCTCTTGCCAATATCCTGCCTTGGGGCTTACTATGGATTTGGTCCTTGTTTGCTCACTTGACCCTTGACTGTCACTAATGCAGCAAAGCCAAACAATTCCAAAGTTATTCTGCACTTTAATGAGAATGACATTGGCCATATAGTCATGGGCCTCATTCAGCCAGGGAGTGTCAAGCATTTCTAGAGACAAGAAGCAAAAGGAAGCATTTAATGAGCAGGCTACAGTGCTTGGGCGCAATCAGCATGGCTGCTTGGAGAAAGAAATGTATAATAATCCACTATAACTGATCTAAATACTGAGTCCAATGACCATTTAAAAGACAGATAGGAACAATCAGAACACACCTTTTATAACCTTATATATTTAGCAATGTCTTCTGTGTATCTGAATTGAAGGTCCTGTGGGCAAGTCTTCATGAAACTCACATTTTTTAGAACTTTTATTTTAAATAGAATTTTAAAAAAAGTATATTTTCTGTCCTGCTTTTATGAAGAAAATCAAAAGTTCTCTCTCCTGGCTGGTCTAGCCACTAAGAGAAATTCATTTAATCTCAAATATCACAAAAACCCATGGGAACATTCACCATTACAAAGCAAACATTTTGCCTACCACAAATGCAGTGACAGTGAAGAAAAGAAAATGCAAACATATTTTTTGTGAAAAGTGAGAGGCTTTTATTCCTCCTCCTAAACCATCTTTACACAGTCCAAAAATATATTTCAAGTGTTGGAGGAAAAGGTTTTATGCTGAGCTTGGCTGTGCATTCTCTGCCACTCACCTACCTAATTATTTTACTTTACCATCACCTCTTTCCCATCATATAAAATGGACCAGTATTCCTTATTTATACATAAAGCACTTTGAGACTATTTCCTTATATACAGTCTGAGTGTAAGAGATGTATGCAACAACACTAAAACTCAATCACAGAGGAAGGAAAATAAAGTTCTTTATATTATTCTTGGTTTTGAGGCAATATTATTTCTTGTGAAATGTGTTTTCATTGCACACCTCTACTACCCGCTTCATTTTCTGCAGCATGCAGATGTTCTGTTCCACTCACAGCTTCTCTGGTGCTGGCCATGCAGAAGATTGTGTGCCACAGGGACCTGAGAACTATAGGATGCAGGTCAGATCATGATGGAAACCTCTGCCTATTGGATGCTAACAAAAAAAAAAGCTTAAGAAATAATAACGGTAACAGAAGTATTATTTGGAAAACCCTTATCATGATGAAAGTTGCCATTATTTTTTAATTGGAGTGATAAACCTGTTGGGATTACCCTGAAAATGCTCCTTGTCAAAGATTAAAGTGCAATCATTTCTTATATTGTGAGTACGATAGTTTACCAGTTGTGCAACTTTGTCTTCTGGATCAGTGAATAACTGGTTCAAGCAATAGCAGGAATTCATTCATCCTTGACATCTGAATGAGTAAGGGAAGAAAACCTCAAGATTTCCTGTAAGAAGGAAGTCTCTTCTCCCAAGACCGTATTTGCCAAAAGTTTAATTGTCCATTTTCAGTCCTGCTCTGATGATCCACCCAAGATCATGAGAAGCACAGCTTTCTGGGACTATTGCTGCATTCACAGCCATGAGTCTCATGAAGCCTAAGATATGTCAAAACAGCAGGGGTTCATTAAACGTGGTAACTGTCATAGCACTTTGTTCACAGGAATGTAGAAGGATTCACTAATGAGGAATGAATTCCAAAGGTAAACATACAAAATGCAGTTATATGATGACAAAGGAGGTGTCTAAATAGCACAGAGACTTTGGGAGATGTCAGCATCTTGGAGATAAGTAAGCTATTTAAGATGGCACAAAACACTTGGAGCATGGGGATGTATTTAAGAAATGGAAATACTAGAGTTATTAGGGGAGGAAGACATCAAAATACTGATAAAATGGTTTATCCAAAATAGGTGCCCTGTCAGTAGATTCAACTCCTCAGGTTACATTCAACTCCTCAGGTTAGTTAGAACAGAAAGTTATGTCTGTTAGGAAGTTTACCTTTCTAGCTTTAACTCAGAGAAAATCTAATTCAGCTATGGCATCCAAGTGGGTTCATGATTTCCTTTTTCCCCCCCAGTTTTGCTCATATTTACTTGCTGTCTATGCTCACAGAGAGCTGAATGCACACCTACATGGCAGTAGTTAAACACTCCCTTGCTAATGCTAAGGTACGTGTGCCACAGGCTCTATAAAAAACATACCTCCTTTTCCCATCCTGTTAGCTTTAGTCAGAAGGGTAATAGAAAAATAAGAACTAGCAGCAAAACAAAGGGCATGAGAATAATTTCCAGTACTCATCTCACATATCATTTGAATCCAGGAGCCTTGAATCCCTAGTGAAACTCTGCTGCAAGAGTCCGAAAGGCTTCAAATAGAGTATACTAAAAATGTTGGGAACTTTTGTTGATTTAAAAACTGGTTGCTAACAAAACCCCACCATCCTCTGAAGTCTGGTCATCTACAAAGCATGAAAAAGGTCCTCAAATATCCCAAGTGGCTTGAAAATCTTTTCAATATGGATTTTCAGTAATTTCAACTGAACTCAGTCCCAGTGGCATACTTACTCTCTATTAGAACTGACAGTGACAATGAATTTCATGGAATCATAGAATGGCTTGGGTTGGAAGGAACTTTAACAACGATCTAGTTCCAACTCCCCCAAGGGCAGGGACATCTTCCAGTAGACCAGGTTGCTCAGAGCCCCATCCAACTTGACTTTGAACACTTACAGATAGGGGGTAGCCATGACTTCTCAGGGCACTGCATCAACGTCTCACCACCCTCACAGTAAAAAATTTCTTCTACATATCTAATCTAAATGTGCCCTCTGATTTGTAGCTATGTAAGTCATGGCGGGTGGCTAGTTTGGGTTTCCCTTGAAGCATCCTGTGCTTTTTATTTTTAGAGCCAGGATAGTTAAAAGGATTACCTTTGGAAATCGCTCCTTGATATTCTCCATGTTTTTGTTTTGGGGTTTTTGGGGTTTTTTTGGGGGGTTTTTTTGGGGTTTTTTTTCACATATGTGGGAAAAAGAGGATGCAAATAACATCAGATTCTTTTTCACCTTTCAGATAGTTTTTATAGGTTTGGGCAGTATCTTGTGAGCAGATATGACACTGCTGTCTCTACAGGACTCAGCCCAGCTCCAGGTCAAAAAGCGTGACTGTGTTAATAAGGTTACAAGTCTGAGCTCGTATATCCTGCTAATACTGAGCCTATTAGTTCGGGTTTGGCCACAGGCTATGTGGTAACACTGCTTGCTGCTTGGCTTAGAAATGCAGGCCCCAGTAGCACACTTCACAGCATTCCATAATTCAGAAAGAATTACTGCCTTCTCCACCTGTGAGTGCAACTGGCACCAAAGTATATTTGGAAGCTTTGTGCTTCCCTAATGGCAGTAAAGGAGTTGTCTCTTCTACATACAGAGAACACCAGGAGGCACACGATAACACAATGATGGGTACTCATCCCTTTGGAAAGGAGAATACAAATTGTTTCCAATATCAAAAAAAAAAAAACGCAAGAGAAAAAATACTAAGAGAAGTACAAAAGCAGGAAGGATTATGCAGTTTCACAGTCCAGAGGAATATGTTTGTGTTTATCCCCTCTCTGTGGGGTTTAAATGGTGCTACATTGCAGCACATCCAACTGGCACTTCCCTGAACACTGAGCACTGGCTGCAGAATGCACAGATTTCATTGCAAGATTTTTATCCATGCAGTTGGAAGGCTGTTTGTGTGCACATTTCAAGTAATCCAAACTTCTTCAAAGATCAGTTAGTAAATTATACAGATTACCATCTCAAGCCTGAGCAGAAGGTTAGGGGTAATTTTTGGCTTTTTTAGGCTGCCAGGAGAGAACAAATATGACTTTCTCTGAAGTGGCATGCATCCTCATAAACAGTCCTCGTGCTTTTTATTGACTAACTGGACTGTGACCCTTGAAGCCAGTACTTTGTGCTTAGAAATGCACAGAAAATGATCTGCATAATGCTGCAAAGGGTTGAGAAATTATAGATTGTTATCAATAATTAGTATGGGGGGGATTTTTTGCCATTTACTTAGCAAAAGGACAGAAAAAGCCTGGGTCAGTGGCAGTGGTTCAGGCTTGTCACTTTTCATCAGCTTAAGTGCTGAGAGCAGATGTGAATCAGGTTACAGCTAAAAGCTTTATACACTAGTATTCACAGCCAAGAGTGCATCGCATTTGGTTAACTTTTATATGTTATGATTCCTAAAAGCAGAAGGCTCTTGATGACTAAGAATCCATTTGAGGTAATGAGAGCTTACTTGGAGCTTACAGGTTCAACTTTGTTAAGGAGTACATGCAAACAACCTGAATCCTGCTGCAAGCTATGCTGACAACTCAGTAGCATCCAGTACAGACAACAGACTACAACAAGCTTCAACCCACAGCATCATGCAGCTCATGTGACCATCTCCACCCCCTTTTTATGCACACAAGTCACATTTGTTGATATTAATATCCAGTAGATGACTATGTAATAATATAGCACTCAGAAAACCTGTATATGCATGGAAATGGGGGCTTACTCTCCAGAATAGCTCTTTAAATGGACTCATTCCAAGACAGCTCTTCTAAATTTTCTGTCTCCATCCAACTGCTCAGTTAGCTGAAAACAAGTAATTATGCTTAGAAGATAAAACATTCTTGTATCTTCTGGGATGCAAATTCCCATTTTGCATTTGGAAGTGTCTGGAGACTGGCTGCAAGAACATCCATCTGCTTGCTTGCCAGAGCAAAAGGAGCTCAATACCTGCTATCAAGTCTTACGCGTAATTTCCAATTTTTTTGTACTCTACTGGAGTAGCAGAATAGCACTAGTCAACACCTTCTTAGTTTCAGTTAATTAGATGACCTAATTTTTAACCATGTTTTGACATGGGGATCTGTGGATACACAAATCATGAGTCCAACACAGCAATTATATTTTAAAGTGGTTCAAGACAAGTAAAATGAACTCAGGATGATCTTTAAGGTCCTTTTCAACCCAAATGTTTCTAAGTTGTTATCAGGATGAGCCTAGGTAAGCCCTGTAGATACTGGTTTTTTTATCTGACATATCCTTCCCACCCCAACATAAGAAATCATCCAGTCTGTGCACAGACATGCAGAAAGGTATGGAATTTTTTTTTTTTTTTTTTTTTGTAAAACAATATGTAGTCTGTATTAGCAGCCACATTTTAGAAAGCGCCGACTGCAGCTGTCAAGCAAGAAATGCAAATAATAACTCTAGGCTGGCTTAAAAGTAACAGCTTTCTAAAACCCTGTTGTCTGTATCATTTCCATGTTTCTTGTCTTTTAGTAACTATCCTACCATAAGAAAAATGTCAATTGTCTTCCTGTGCAAATCTAGGATTAATGATGTAGAGAACAGATGCACTGCAGAAGCAACAGACAGTAACATTTTTGCTTAACATACTAAGTTGTAAGAGAGGGTTTTGAGACTGCAAGTAAAACTTATAGGAGAAAGAGATAAGGTTTCAGAAAACAGCCTAATGGCTCATGTTCTGTTCTGCCCACTATACAGAAACCTGGATAATGATGACAGCAAAGAGATATGTGCTCAAATGCGCACAAACGAAAAGGAAGAAATGAAGCAAAATGTTTGGGTCTGTTGTAAAGCTGCCACTGGGAGAGCTATGGCAATCACTGGAAGTGATCAAAGTCTCATCGTATATTTTATCTGCTAATAGCTGGACCAGTTCCAGCTTGTACTCTAATCCTATTGCCAAATCTGCTGATGCTATAGAGAGGTCTGGTACATCCCAGGCAATCTGAATGTGAGCAAAGGCAGCAAGGAAAGGTTAACAGCATCAAAGGTAAAATCTCAGATAAACTAGCAACTAGAACAGTGCTAAAAAATCCCCCATCTTCATGATTTGAGTGGGACATTGACCACAAGGTGGAGTAAGAAAAAAATAGCAGGAGCCATGGTGAAGTATAAATCATTTTGTTTTCTCCTGAAGTGTGTAGCTTTCATTTCAGCTCTGGTAGAGGAAGGGTGGATAAAGGGCCAGATTCAGACACCTGAAATTAGACCTCCACAGGAGAGGCAGGTGTCTTTCTACACTTCAATTACAGTCAGAGGAGACCTAATCAGCACAGTCAGTGGAGTCTAGAAAGCCATTTGGCTGGTCAAATGCAGGTGTCTATCTCAGGGTCAGATAAATAGCCCTCAAGGCTTCCTTGTCTGCCTTGAATAGATCAAGTTTAAAAGGAACTGTGCCATCTAGCTCACAATTTGATTCACAAGACACTAAAATCCATCTGGTTGAACGTGCCGATAAATCCTGCCCAACACTTATTTTTTTATATCTTTATTTATTTTGATGTGGCACTTCCCAGGTCATGTGCATGCCTTTATTAACATGAAGCAGGGAAAGAGCTCAGACACAGCTTATCTGAGACCATACAGCACCTTCAAATACCTAAAGGGGCTGCAGGAAAGCTGGAGAAGGACTTTTGACAAGAGCATAGAGGGACAGAACAGGAGTTAATGGGTTTAAATTCACAAAGTGCAGGTTTAGTGTAGGTTTAGATTAGACATTAGGAAGAAATTCTTCATTATGAGGGTTGTGAGGCACTGGCACAGGTTGCCCAGAGAAGTTGTGATCTTTGAGTTGTTCAAGATCAATTTGGATGGGGCTCTGAGAAACGGTCTAGCGAAGGTGTCCCTGCCTATGATAGGGTAGTTGGAACAAGATGGTCTTTAAGGTTCCTTCCAACCCAAACAATTCTAGGATTCTGTGGTTTACTTAAACCAGCATTCTCATTGTGGTGTTACAGGTACCTCTAGCAATATTACAAGGCAAACAAAAACTGCACACTGCCTTGATTGCTGTGCAACTGCAGATTTTCAGGAAGATAATAAGCAATACATTTTTCCCAAACTGAAAAAACCTTTCACACATTTCTACATTTCTCTCATTCTGATAATGCTCACTCTCTCCTTCATACTCATCTTTCAGCTTATCATACTTTAATGAAATTCCTCCCATGCATACTTACAGATATACAGATCTGAAATAGTAAACCAAGGCCAGTGCAATGAAAGTGGAGTACTGAAATACAAGTACCTCTCAAAAATTTCTAGCAAACGTAACACAATCAATAAAACCCATTTTACAACAATCTAAACCCTATTTATTGTATGTTAAGAGTTATTTTATTCAGTTGTCGTTTTTTCTTTTCCAAAGGAATCTCTTTGTAAAGAACAAAAAGCAGCAACTGATGCAAAACAGATATTATTCAAAATAACCTGCACTCACAGCTTTTCATCTTTCCTCACCTTGAATCAGAAAAATCTCAAGTGAGAGCATATTATGTCCAAAGAGATTGCTTGACCTCATCTAGAACAGTACACAGAAGGAAATGAATGGAAATTGTCTTTATTTTACATAAAAGCTTATTCTGTCCTTGAACAAAGTGCTAACAAGGAAACATTATGCTCAATTAAATTGTTTATTTAAAGTCTCCAGGCCAATGCATTTTGCTATTGATTATATGGAATCAAAGGAAGTATTTTTACAGAAGACAGAAAGGGCCAAAATTTGACCCCAAACCGGTCATTTTATTAACACTTATATTCCTGAAATGGGCCAAATTTTGTGTAGCAATCAAAGCTAAATGAAAAATCCCCACACCTTGTTCTGGTAGAAACAGCTCCTATGAGCTTCATACTATAGTTACACAGACTGGGAACAAATGTAGTAATTGAGAGTAGAGATGAAATCTCAAGACTTCCTGCATACAAACCTGCATTTTAATCTCTAAAAAACAGTAAAACTTTCTCCAGCCAATCATTTTTCTTCCAAGGTAATTTTATAAAGGAGGTCATATACGCCCCTTCTGGTATGAGATGAAGCCAATTAAACCTGGTGAGTTGTAACACAACAGCAATGACATTGTTAGCTCGAATAATTGGCTTGCAAAACACAACTTTCTTCATGGCATCAGTTCCAATGGTTTTAACAACCTTGTTGTTTTTCCACTGACATCAGTGTATACTGAGGAGGTGCGAGAAAGAGAGCAAAAAGTGGGCAAAGTCTGTCCTGTTTGCCAGAACAGCACCACAGAGTATAAGACATTTGCACATCTTTTTGACTAAGTAATTTCACACCTGTCACAGGAGAGAGTCAAATACAATTCTTAAATCTTTGATATACCCTGAGGTTCCATCACTTCATCTCTCCTGAAACACAAAATTGTTCATTTCTCATTAATTGTTCTTTATGCAGAGAGTTTTCAATTAAATTGGGAGTAGTGTTACACTCCTTACTTTGTGATATTAGCCCCCAAAGATTAATAGATTGCTCGTAATTTCTGAATTGCTGTCTGTGTTCTACTACACTCTCATCATTTGTTCTGATTATGAGACCAAACCAGAAAGTGTCTCACAGAGAGTGGCAGTAGCCATCTGGATCCCTGGGGGAGCTGTTTTGGCAGAAAGAATGGCTAACTCAGTCTGAATGCAATGACAAAACTAAAGTGATTGCACAGAAGCCTACAGCTCCGTGGAGGATGCCATCCAAACTCAGGTTGAATTTACTAACTCCTAAACAATGTCATCCAACAAGGTGTCTTTGTGAACAATCAGCTCTGTGTGTTTCTGAGTTAGTGTGGGGTTTGCACAAGTGTTGAAAAAGAGACTCAAAAGAAAATAAAAACCTTATAATTTTAGGAAAACCTGATTTTTAAAACTAAGTCTTCTGAAAAGACAATAGCAAACAAAGCAATTGGAATATGTTTGTTTAAATGAGTCACATTGTGTCGTTTACCATTTATGCTATCGTTCATATATTCAGCTCTGGTAGAGCTCTGGTAGAGCTCTGGTAGAGGAAGCGTAGATAAAGGGCCAGATTATCATTCATTCATTATCATTTATCATTCTTGTTTCATACTTGCACTCAATAAATACCATACATATGTCCTAACAATTTTGCTAAGATTAAAACTCTGTGTTCTGAAATATTACAAAAAGAAAGTATGGTTTTATAGTCACAATCTTGACACCAAAAAAGAGCTTTATTCAGGATGTTAAAAAAGGTAATACATCCTTTTACCCTTCTGTGTTTGAAAATAATTCTCCATACAAAGTAGCAGAGCTATAAGGATCTCTTGCTAGGATCACATCAGCTGCCAAAGCCCCAGTGATTGTTCCCCATTATTAGTGGTCCGTTCTAAGGTTCTGAAAGACCATAGTTACTGGACATAGCTCATGATCAGTGATGTTCTTCATAAGATCTCTGTAATCTTTTTCCAGCAAGACAAGGCTTTGGTTTTGGGAAATTGTCTATGTTTTGATCTTTTTGTCTGGTGAGCTCTGGGGCCAGTGCAAGACTGCCATGGATGTGTTCAACCAGGTGCAGAAGAGGGTCATAAACGTATCTGAGGGATGGAACAACTCTCTTATGAATACAGGCTGAGAGAGTTGGGGTTGTTCAGCCAATTCTCTTCAGGAGAAGAGCGTGCTCTGGGAGAGACCTTATTGCAGCTTTTCAATACTTAAAGAGGCTTATAAAGAAAGACATTTTGTTCCCTTTTCTTCCTCCTTTTTCTTAGTTTTTACTGTTGAGCAGAGCTCATGTGATATAGAATATTACTTTGGTCAGTTTGGGTTGGCTGTCCCAGTTGTGTTCCCTCCCAAGGGCCCAGACTAATACTGAGGGGGGAATATTGGAGAGACAGCCTGGATGCTGTAGAGCACAGCCCAGTAGTAGTCAAAGCACTGGCACATTATCAATACCTTTCTAACTACCAAGGTGCAGCACTCCAAGGATTGCTGGGGGGAAAAGTATCTCCATTCCAGCCAGACCCAATACAGCATCCAGGATTTTTATTTCTGGTATTTTAAGTTTTGGTCCATCTCAATTAAAATCGGTTAGAAGTCAATTTCACAGCTGTTGGTTTTTAAGATCTCACAAAAATGATAATTCACTGCTAGGCAATAATTTACTTCAGCACAGCAATTCCCAGGATAAAGTTGACACATTTTTAAACCTCTCTCACTCTCCCTTCCTTATAACCATCCTTCTGTAAACTAGGGTTGGGGAAAGGACAATGATCTTTTTTCTTGAGAAGTATGGGAAGGAAGGAAACTACAGATCTGTTTAACTTGCCCACAGCCACATCTCACTGAAATTAGTTTCCAGGTATAAGGTGCACAGGAGTTGTATATGCCTTGTCCATTGAAATCTGAATCCTACTTGTGCTTCACTTTGCCTACACTAATGGCATTTCATGGAAAGATGAGCCTGAATACAAGACATTCCAAGAGCTTCAGAGGTTTGTGTTGTTGTTGTTTTTTTTTGTTTGTTTGTTTTTTATGTGAAATCTCCTTTTTTCTTGGTCAGAATATTAGGACTATATTTATATTTTGAAACCTATCCTAAGCAACCTCCTGATGGATCAGAACAAGATCGGTCCTCTGGTGATTTTTTTTTTTTAAATAAAGGTTGAAAAAACTGTGCTTGAAACCTTAGACACATTTGCAAGTGGATAATTAAACCTGACTGCCCTATGGGGGGTGGCCTTTAGAGCAAGCTGGTTACCAGTATAAGTCTATTTAATACGTTTTGTATGTTATTTCTTTCAGGTTTATTTGGTTTATATTGGACTGCATTGAAGTGAAAATAGATGGGGTAATATGCATTACCTAAAGTTATGTACTTGGATTGCTCACAGGGGTGAGAAAGATGGGGAAGAAGAGTATTACACTCTGGACCCCCAAATCCAGCCAGGGGCTGCACCTGGATGTCACATTCAGTAGTGTGATGCAGAGCACCTCTGGAATGCAGCCAAGAGAGGGATGCCGTGGGGCTTGGATCACTTTTCTGAGGAATACAGGAAGTTTTGCACAGATCTAGTGGAATTCAATTCATATATCCTTTTAGAGCAAATCTAAGCCTAGCATTGCAAAATTTGAACATTGAGTCATTAGCTCAGCTGGTATGTTACTGACTTCTGGTAAATCTCAACCTTATCTTTCCTCTGGGACAAAATCCAGTTTATTTGTATAGCAAGTAGCAAAATGATGCTTTGATCTCAATTAGTTGCTAATGTTATATGAACACTCATCTTTAATAACCATAGTCTACAGAGGCCTGACAAAGGGTCAGGTAAAGAGATTCTGGATGTAGTTGAATCCTGATAAATCTCTGTTTCCAACACCAAGTCTAAACATTATCCAAGTTTACCTTCCCTCTCCTAAAGACCATGCTTTCAACAGTAATGAATTAACACAGCTCCCACAAAGCCAGTGGGATTATGCATGTACAGCACTAACTGATAATTGAAGCACATCCATTTTCTTCAACATTATTTTCACATCTTTTCCCCAATGACTGGCTCCCACTTATTTCTACGTAAGTTATTAAAGTAGATCATATGCCATCTGCCTTCAACCTTACCCTCCATTACCTACATTTGACATGGTTAATTTTGAAGAGGTCTACAAATGTAATTAATGTATTCCCAGTCATCTAGTGAACATGGAGGCAGCCTTTGTTTTATTTTGTAGAGCATTCACTGCATCAAGGTAAGTTTTGATGCAAATTATCAATTACTGTATCCCAGGGTATCACCTGCAAAGTACTTTTAGACGGTGTGATGAATGCCACTGTAGAAACATTTCTCTTTTATTCCTGATGTGGACAAACATGCCTTAACTGCAGCCCACTACTAATTTTTTTTTTAAAAGCACCATTTCAAAGAGTCAAACATCTGCCCAATTCCAAAGGACAGCATCAGAACACTTAAACAAAAACACAGCAGGGAATTTAATCATGAGAAAACTGAAGTGAAAGAAGGTTTTGTAAGGGTACAGCTAGTTTTAGTTCTTTCATGGCAAAAATAAAGGGGTCAGAGAGATCAAGAGGTCATCCATTCATGGGTTAAAAAAAAAAAAAGAACAAAAAGGACTTTTCTATAATCTACTGTGCAGTGCTAGGAAATGTCCAGATCAGAGTTTCCCCACCCTGTATTCTACCCACCTTGAAGGATAAAGAAAACAAAATCCTTGGGCTTCAACCTCCCAGCCAGCTTTTATCATAATCCATATTATTCGCAAAATAGACTGGAGGTGACTTATGTGGTGACCTCTCACCACAATTCAAAACGAGTCTTAATGAACTAGGGTAATTCATTCCTCTGGCAGAGCTTATGAGATAAGGCAAGACTGCACTGGTGGGCTCAGCAGACTGAAATGTTAATCTTTTGTAGTCCCTGCTCCAACGGACCCACAGGTCAAATCCTGGTGCTGCCAAGAAGTAGAAGTGCCTTTGTTTGGGGTTGGAGAAGCATGGTTCTTGATTTCAGTGTTGCCATTCACTCTGCAGAATGTAGTGTGCGTGTGTGAAAGTAAAAACAGCCTGTAAAGTTATTTAAAACCTTACAACAGGACTATCTGTTGAAAGGCAGAGAACAAAAGCTTAAAATAAGGAAGAAAAAAAAGAAAAAAAAGGGAGAGAATTTAAGGAGTCTGAAAAAAAAAAGGACAATAAGGCTGTGCTCCCAACCTGCACTTTTTGCCCTTGTCCTCCTCTCTGGGTCATTAAAAATCCCCTCTGACATTGCTTCAAGAGTTCGAAACTCCAAATAAAATGGCTTTGATTATTCATTACAAAAGTAGTAGCAAAAGTATGATTTACCTTATCAAATGCAATAGGATGTAAACATCTCTCATTTTCTCTCTTTCCTGCTCCTAGATAAGCTAGCTGCTTCAGAACTCCAGTGTACTGAGCAGTCATTGGGATTTCTTTCTTTGGATCAGTAAAACAGAAGTGTTGAGAAAGATAAAGACCTATTTAAAGTTACAGTGGAAAAGTATGGAGCAAAAAATCAATCTGAAATTCCCAGATTCCGAATTCCTGCCCTAGTTTTCCTGCTTCTGGGTTTTCGTTGTTTTTTATTTTGTTGTTTTTGTTGTTGTTTTGTGGTTTTTTGTTGTTGTTGTTGTTTTTCTTGGGCCTGACGGCACATGCAAGGCAGCAAACCAATGAAAAGGTCTTTGGACATCAGACAAAAGAAAAACAACATAAAAAAGGGGAGAAAATTATAAACTGCAGGCCTGCATGTAAATAAAGTAATGGAGAAGAGTTAGCAAGGAAGGTCTAGGAGACTTCCTGGGAAAAAGAGTGGACATAAAGTTAGAAAAGAGTTTTAAACTGATTGAAAGGTTTGCTATATTCTACCTCTTTTTCAATAAGACTGTAAGGCGGATGCACACAGGAAAAAGAACTTCTCTAGTACAGTAATAGCGGACTCTAGACTGCTGGAAAATTATATTTAGGTTGAGAAAATATACCTGGGAACTGCTCCGAGGCATCCTGATCTCAGCAAGTTCATTCTGGATGTGGCCTGTTTGTAGCCAGCAGAAATCAGCCTCCTGGCCAAATACAAAACTAGAGTCAAAAGACCAGGGAAAAATCTTGATTTCTCTTAAGTCATGGTGAAATTTCTGCTACACTATAATGGGGTTGGAATGCTGGGCTGTAGGCTGACCCCAGTGAGACTGGAATGTGTGGTAGGAGCTTCTTCTAAAACTACTGACATATTTCTGAATTTATCAGAAAATTATTCTGGTATTGAGAACTGCAACTGGCCTTTGTGGTCAGGGGTGATGAAGGACCAGTTCTGAAATCCTCTCAGCATACACTGTCTTAAAGCATTGTCTCCTTCTGTTTTTTTCTCGTTGTTGTTCTTTCCATGTTGAACTTGAGACTGTTTGAATGATGAGCCACACAAAACACAATTAACTGCATCACAAACTGCTCAGTTTTCAGCTCAATGTGATCAACTCACTTGCACATTATTACTGTTGTTACTACTATTGCTATTAATTTTTAGAAGTAGAGTATGACTAATGCAGCTATGGATGTGTGGATATTGTATGGCATGGAAAGGCAATTTGGCTTTAGTTATACTATTCCATTTTTTACCTTGACCTAACTTCTGCAAAGGAGAAATGAGAAAAAGGTTGTTTCTAGACAAGAGACATTTCTGGGGTAGGGTTCGAACAGGGGTGAGTGCCACATCACATCAGAGATTCCACAGGATCCTCTCAGTGGAAACCTCGGTGAACAGCCATGATCTCTCATGCCAGTGTTTAGATGGGCTAACTAGGACAGCAGGTATAAGGACCAGAACAGAAGGCGAAGGGTACTCGCCTCCCGAAAGAGAAGTTCCTCCAAATTTAATATCAATAATCTTTTGCCAGTGTATCCCGCAAACACATTGCATCCTTGTGTGCACCCTTGAAAAATAGGACCAGGTTTTTTCTAATGATATTTCTTTGTCTTTTCCCCCTCTTATTATTATTTCTTTTTTTACTCAGTTGCACAGCTCACAGACTTCTCAAGCCTGGTCCTAAAACCAATTAATCAATAGAGATACAAGCAAGACTGGAAATTGAACTTCCAGTGCTGTATTAAGAAGACTCACCACTTCTGGGTAATCAAAGCTACACATGGTTGGATTTGTGCAACAACAAAGAGGCATGATTTTAACAATAATTTTCTTGATGATAATTTTCTTTTGTGGCCAAGTATTTGAAGAATATTTCTGCTGTGATAGCAACTCATGCCAATGCAAGCTAGTCACCTAAGTTTGAAGAACACTTCTGCTCTGAAGGCTGCCTTCCTGAGAATGCATTTATTTCTTCATTTTTATTACTTTCTTTAAGTTGGATCTATAATGACTTTTATCAAAGAAGAGGAAAGAAAAGAGAGGAAGGAAGAAAGAATAGAAAGATATACTTGGAGCAATATACCTGGTGAGCTCAAATAACATATACAGCTATATCACAGAGTAAAGCCCAGTAATTATACCCATTCCTTTATCTCCTACAAGTTTGCACATTACAATCCACTAAACCAAAAGGCCAGATCACTCAGCTACCTAGATCCCTCGAAGTCTACTTAGTCAAGAGTGAAAGTAATAGAAATTCAATGGTGATATGCTGATTTACAAGTAGAGGATCTTTCTCAGAATACCACAGAAGTCTCTTTCGCTCTTGAATGGATGAGTGATTAGATTTAGATTAGAGGACTTATATAAAGCTAGAAAGATAAACAGTTGCCATGGCTTTTCTTAGATCATAAAAAATAATCAGATTCAGGGTTGGCTTTCTAAAAAGAACAATCTGCAGAAAGAAAAATAAAGGAGCATCTTAAGCTGCTGTCACCACACTCTAAAGTGCCCACACAATAGGTTCACTTCAGAGTGAAACCAGTTCTCCTTTTGGTTCATTTGCTGACATTGTCTGATGGGGAGATTTGCTCTTTGCAAAAAACGTTTCAGAAATCCTGAGTGAAAGGTTCAGAGCTGGACAGAGCAGACAATCATTCATCTATTTCACGATCACAAAATCCTGGCACCTATGTGGTTTGTGAGCAACTGAAAGCCAGGATGTGAGAAAAGCTGCTTGCTCCTGGAGCAAGGTCTGAACTTAGGCCCCCAAAAGTATTTAACCAAAAATTTGCCTAGAGGGTCTTTTTGCCATTTGTCTTTTCTGCTTCCCTTTCTCCCTGAAAGAGTTTCTTTTTGATGAATGATTGCTATCTGCCACCACACCCCTTTAGGTGAAACTTTATGCCCTTTAAGCAGCATTGACTGAAGACCAGGGAGCAAAATAAAAGAAAGAAGAGAGAAAACACCTCTGTCAGGAAGTGTTGCAAACCCAGGAGGGCAAATCTCAGTCTCGTTCACTGGTTAGTTATTGAAAACACAAGACTTGCCTTAAACACCCCTGAAGCATCACATTTAACTTCTGCCTGACTAACCAGTGGAGGAAGATGCCAAAACTGTTGCTGCCTTTGCAGGGGTGCATTTGTGACCAAATAAACAGATATCTCTGGATACCAGGGTTTTGTGTGAGCACTTAATATAACAGCTGAGTATCTGGGCTGCTGACCCAAAAAGTAAGGTGCTGTGTGTGCCCCTCTGCTTACCTGTCTAACCCTCCCTTACTCAAACACCTCAATGGAAAACACTGCCCTGATGGAAAGTTAATATGGATATGGGAGGCTCAGACCACAGGGATCTTGGAGTGAGCTAAGGTTAAAAAGTTGTTGCCAAATATGTGATTAAAAAAAAAAAAAGAAAGTTTGAGCATTAAATCCACTTATTTATGTCTAAGGTCTTCTCTCTCTCAGTAAAAAAAAAAAAAAAAAAAAAAACATTTAGGTTTCTCTTGAGTGAAGGCTAACAAAGTGGCAAGCTAAGTAAACAGGACTTGGTGTTAATGTGCCCAAGTGACTGACCTAACCAGCAAAATCAAATTTTGTCCAATGTCAAATTGCTGGGATCAGCTAAGAACGATGAGCTAGGAGCTAAACATTTCATGAAGAGCCAACATTATATAAACCCATGTTTTCACTACAGAACCTCTAAAAGAAAAGTGTTGGACCTTTCTGCTTGCTATTTTGATCCCAGACAGGCTCTGTATCTTTAGCATGAGTGATTCTAAATTGTAGTTGCAGCAAAAAAGTTATGAGCTGAAGTAACAAGAAAGTTGTTGTACCACTGCTGTCCATAGAGACAAGATAAATGGCACAGAATGTTTCCTTCCTCGCTAAGGTCCCCCCTGCCTGATTGAGGAGCCGGTTCAGTGCATTGCCTCGCTTGCTAAATTGCCACTTGGAGGAGGACACAGTTAAATGTGGTCACCACTGGAAATACGCCTCCTGTGCAGTGATGGAGTCGTCAGGTGGCCACTAGATAAGCCAGCTAAAGAGGGTCAAGAAAGCTGTCCTCCACTTGATAGCAGCATCTTAATAGCTTTCTAAAAACAGTAGGCCATCAAGTACCTAGACAATTTAATTTCACTTCTCAGCTGGAAAACAAGTACAGTACTTAGTTTCATTCAGAAAAGAGAGGGAAAAGGAGAACTCAATTTCCCATTTGTTCACTCATTTCCTGTGTTAACTCCAATGTACTGTAAGCTGCAAACTTTCAGGAAACTTTCTATGCCAATACGCGATGACGCTTTACCATCAGTATTTTCCCGGACACCTTTGTAAGCTCTTATCTTGCCTGGCTACCTTGTTATGTTATAAGAAATATCTAGGTATCATTCAGAGATGATATTATTGCATAAATGTATTCCTGCTATTCTACCTAGTAGTGATGCAGTTAATAAAATGGATGTACTGAGTGGGCACCTCTATCTCCTTAAGCTTCTATAAAGTCTGGTGCTGAATTAGTTTTCCAATTTGACATGTTGCAATAAAGTGTTAACCACTGAACAGTGTATTCTTCCAGAGTTTCTTGCAAACTTGCACAGACACATTGTTAAATTATATTCTCTAGTGAATGGTTAAATAAAAATTGGAGAATGTCCAGCTTTCCCCAGCTTCTTCATAAATGGTTCAGGACAGACATTCTTTCATTTTGTCATTAACTGGATTGGAATGATACTTCATTATGCAAACAACCGTGTTTGGAGATTTGTGTACCTATTTTTTTGGTGTAGATATAAAAAGTCGCCAAATTACTAAGATAAAGCAGAAATTTGCTTTCAGCCTTGCTCAATCTTCATCACATTGGGACTACTGTCCCAGAGTACAACCACAGTAAAATCTCAGCCATAAGGCTCCCCACAGCAAAGCCACTGACTACTGCCAGAGTAATGTGGACTGGCACCAGAGCAACAGACAGTCTGGAGTGCCATGAGCAAACCTGTGATTTATCTGCCAAATTTAGGATGTGTTGTACATAGTGACTTATTTGAAACATCTTTTGCTCCAGTGATGTAGTTTAGCCAGTGCTTTGGTATGGCTACAGCTCTTCAGCCCTGCATACTAAACTTGATAAGCTGAAGACATGCCTATAAAACTCCATGGAAAGGACTCCATGAGCGCTGGGATGCATGGCATTTAAACACAAGAAATAATGGCTCTTACTTGTGTTGATGGAAATGGTTTGACTGGTCAACAAAAGTCTGTGTAGTAACCGAAAAACTTAAATAACATTATTAATTATTAGGATGATCAGAATTGTCCCTTTCAGTTTTCTAAGCTACAATACATGCTTTTTCAAATCACTAAATGCATATGCTTTCAAATAAGACACCTCTTAAGTGCTCCCACCAACGTTTTACTGGCAGAGTCTTTTATATTCTGTGCAAAGTCGCAGGCAAAAATCTCATCAAGGTACCAAATTAAACTGTCATGCTGCTCTGTGACTCCTGAACTGCTGACACGCCCCAGCTGTAATGCATGTTATTAATAACACCAAGTTGTCGGGAAAACAGTTTCCAGGTCATATTGTAAAGGCAGCTAATTGGTAACAATGAATGACAGCTTCCCTTTAAAGTTCTGGAAATAACTGGATGCAAATAATGCCACATGATGGAAAATATAGAGACAGACAAGATTAATACTTATTTTTGTCACAGCTGTACCTCTCACCAAGACCCTTCTAAAAAGCCAAACCAAAGAATTTGCAGAGAATCTAAAGCATCCAAATGATTCACTTTCCAGACAGGAATTAGTCTGCAGGCAGCATAGCAGAAAAATGAATAAATAATGCGGGTCACAGTTGATTATTATTGTTACTCTATAATAACTAGCTAGCCAAACATAAAGTAAAGGTTAAATTTCCAGAGGTGTTGAGATACTATTGATAGCTTCACATGTCCAAATTAAGACCACCAAGCTTATACTTCAGATTCCCCTCTTTAACCTTTGGAGAAACAGAGGCACTGCTGGGGCATAATTCATCACATCTGCAACATGAACAATGCCTCCTTTAATAGTGCCTTTTCCCTAACACCAAGGCTAAATATAGACCAAAGTGGTTAGCATAGATGAAAACTTTGAAGTTTAAGTAAGATGAATCATATTATTTTGGGAATGAAAGCCACGTAACATTGGGTGGAAGGGTGCACTGCATATGCACCAGGTCGGTAAGTTTGGGAGCCAAACCATCCCAGGCTATGACTTGTCCCTTAGTGGCCACAGCTTCATGAGCAGTAAAAACAAAAAAAACCCATATAAAGCACTGCTTGAATGGCTTCTGTTTATTGCTCATCTTATTAAACTAAACTGCTACCAATTTTGCATACTAAGGAGTAATGTATAGCCCTATGGGATCTGCCTTTCAGGCAGCCTCCAGGGACAGGGCAGACACTTGGGAATTGAACATCTCCTGTGGTAAGCACTGAGCAGGATGCCTACATCCCATGAGTGCTTCTAGTTTGAAGACAGGAAGGGATTTAAGCAGTACACACGTGAAGTCATATCACTCTGCAGCAGGGTAAATTTCATCCTTGGTGCCTAAACTCATCATCTGCAAAACGATTCAGAGATGCACATGCTGTAAGGCCAGAGGGATCTGTCTCCAGCCCTTCACAACACACAGGAAAAACAGCTATTGCCAAGAGGTGGATTAAGCCTTCTGAAAGATAGCTAATCTTTTTTTAAAGAACCATAATGATGATGAGTCTAACACCAGTCCTGGTAAGGTGTTGCAACGCTTAATTACCCTCACTGCCAGAGAATTGCACGTTCCTTCTATGTTGTATTTGTTTAACTTTGTCTTCCAACCAATGAATTCTATTATGCCTCAATTTGCAAGACCAAAAAGAACTGCCTGTTTAAAAGTTTATCTGAGTGTTGGTGTATGCATAAAGTAGCCAAGCCCTTATCATTTTGCCCTATGATGAACAGCAGTGATTCTGTAACCCTTGTAGTGCATTGGCTGTCTCCCCGGATCTTGTTTTTGGGTTCCCTTGAAAGCCTCTGAAGTTTTCTTTCATTGCTGTTCAACTCAATGGAGGAGAGACTGGATTACTACAGGACACCTGGGATCAGTGCACACATAGGGGATCATATGGGTATGGATAGGAACGCTTGACCTCCAGCATGAATGAGAATTAAGCTTGGCTGTTGGGTTTCACTTTGCTGTCTTAAGAACTGCCACCTGTCTCCATCCAGTCTTCATCAGGGCCAGCTTTCTTCCAGTAGAACCAGGCAATTCTGTCCATTTTAGAGTAGATTATATGGTCTGCACAGAAATTTCTGAATTTTAACTACCTCTTTGTCAGATTTTAACTGTATATGTTTTTTTTCTCTGCTCCCTGAGATCCAGAGAGTAATTGTTATATTGTATGTTGGTTTTTTAAAAGAAGTATTTATCCAGCTTAAATTTACTGCCACATACTCTCACTGGGTATCTTCTTGTCTTGTTTATAAAACTGGGTTTCTGACAGGTTAAAAGGAAGCTGTGTACAAAGTACAAAACATATTCTACATAAGCTTAACTAATTGTATGTCTTTTCTGTCTGAATTACTGTTTCAGTCTTCTTCCTCTTACATAGAAATTCTCTCAACTAGAGCTAATTTCATAATTTCTCTGCTACTTGTTTTGTATCTCTCTGAAGTTAATACTGAACAAATGCAAAATTATATCATCATTTCACAATATTTAAAATATTTATAGCATAATACCATACAATATAATATTTTCTTGCCATTTAGGCTACCATTGATCTATTACTAGAGAAATTTCCAGTGAATTTTGTGCAAGCAAAATCCATCTTTTTTGTTCCTTTTTCCCTTTTACTGGGGGTGCAGGTGTGCAAACACTCAACAATCAGGTAATATACTAATAAAATCTGGAAAAAATTGCATCAGCTTTCTCAGATTAAGATTGTTTAAGAGCACTGAAGTTCAGCCTTGGTTGAGAATAAAACTGTGAAACTGAGCAGCAGCAGAATTGAAGAAATAAAGCATCCTACCATGAGTCTTGGTATGTGTTGCCCCTCTACTCCATTTTGGTGAGACCCCACCAGGAGTGCAGCATCCAGCTCTGGGATCCTCAGCATGGGAAGGACATCGACCTGTTGGAGCAAGTCCACAGGAGGCCACAAAGCTGATCAGAGGGCTGGAGCACCTCTCCTATAAAGACAAGCTGAGAGAGGTGGGGTTGGTCAGTCTGAGGAAGATTCTGGGGAGAGCTTAGAGCTCCTTCCAATACCTAAATGGGCTCCAAGAGAGCTGGAGAGGGGAATTTTGATATGAGCATGGAGTGATGGGACAAAGGGTAATAGTTTCAAACACGGTGAGATTTAGATTAGATAATAAGATGACATTCTTTATTGTAAAGGTGGTGAGGCATGCACACAGGTTGCCCAGAGAAATGGTAGATGCCCCATTCCTGGAAATGTTCAAGGCCAGGTTGAATGGAACCCTGGCAACGTGGTCTAGTGGAAGTTGTCCCTGCCCATGACAGGGGATTTGGAACTGGGTGACCTTCAAAGGTCTCACGCAACCCAAACCATTCTGTGATTCTTTAAGGTCAGAAGAAGGTAGGTTTTTGCCTAAGAAAGGGGGTGATCCTTCTAGTGTTTTATCACCTGAGTAAGGAGGGGGAGGTGGGGGGAAATAATAAAAAGAACTGTCTCTGAAGAGTTATTCATCAGTTGAGATGAGATCACATCTGCAAAATCTGCAAGGTAGCAATTCCTGGGACATGCTGACAGCAACACAAACGGGACTGGGGCCCTGAAACTCTAATCAGTTTCATGACACTGTTGCTGAGCTGCAAATGCTGTGCCTCGCAACAGCAACCCATGGTCACAGTGGTGGATGATTCTCCAACTGCTGCCACAGCACTGCAAGAAGGTTTTTGGAAAGGCAGGACAAAAAAGGAGACAGTGGATAAAGATATAAATAAAACCTGAGGAAGAACACAGTCTCAAGGGCTGGTGACCAAACAGGGCTACACGTTGTAACTAGCAAAAGAATGCTTCCAAGCCATGGCACGTATAGACAGATATGTGAAAACAAGTGATATGTGAATATGTGGAAAAGAGAAGGGGACAAAGAGAGAAGACAGAAAAGATTAAGATGGCAGTGGAAATGGGAAAACAACCAACCAGGACAGCAAAAAGAGTGGCATTCATGAAAAAAGATAAACCCCTACACAAAGGTCATGGGTTAACAGTAGAAATGGTAAATGTAAATTAGACATATGTAGACTTGGTAAGAATAGTCTCATCCCCATAGGACAATAAGAAACTAAGGTCTGGTAGAAAAGGGATACTTAAGAAAAAGCCCTAGGTTCTCTCTTGACTCTGACAATGCCTCTGCTGATATGAAGCTGTGAACAAGCTACTTTGAAATTGTGAGTCTCCTGTCTATTTTGCTTAAAACATAACTGTGACAGGAACAGCAACCAGGTTATAGGCATTATTTATATTCAGACATAATTGTGAAAGTACCTTGCCGCTGTGGGATAATTAAGCATCTGAATAAATTTCATCATTATCAGTTTTGGAAATAGGGAAAGTAAGACACAGGAAATGTAAGATCAGAATTCTGGCATCCATGCACATGTTAAAATCAATAGTTCAAGGCTCTTTTTTAAGACTGGATGCCTGATTGTTCAGCAATTCACTGCAATAGTGTGGAAACAGGATTTCCCCTGAAGTGGGATTACTGCAGTACTCTAAAAAATGCCAAGAATGTAAAGTAGGAATTTCTGTTGGTCAAACTAAATTGATCATAGTCTGACAATGTTTCTTTCTTAGCACTGTCAACATCCATTGTCTCCTGTAGAAGCTAAACTAGCTTGAATTTTAGCAGCAAGCCTCTCCTCAGTGCTCCAACAATTTGCAGGCCTCAGTGACCAGTGCTTCATGTCCCCATTTATCTGAGAGCCAACATGAACTCTTCCTAGCTGCAACCAGCATCCTGGCCCTCCTGTGGGCAGTTCTCCGCTCTTTTATCTGCTCACAGTCTTTTTGTAGACTTTTCCTGCTGTGGTGGACTGAATATCACAGGCAGAACAGCAAAATATAGCTAAAGCAGGAGTTCCTTTGCATGTGCTTCAAAGCAAGAGCACTCCTGTGGTTTCCTGCCTCCCACCACACCCTTCAGAGCTGGTTCAGGGCCAAACCTGGCCTAAAAACCTGTCCTCAATCTCTTTCTTGCTTGTGGGTGTAAAAATTGCCATGAAAATTAACACAAGTGAAGGCAGGTCCTCCAACACAGGTCAAGTATATTTCTGACATTGCCTCATCCTGCTAACTTCCCCAACAAGACTTCCACAGACCTGTTGGAGAGAGTCCAGAGGAGGCCACAATGAGGATTAGAGAGATGGAACCCCTCTCCTGTGACAAAGACAGAGGTTGTTCAGCTTGGCGAAGAGAAGAGCTCCTTCCAGTTCCTAAGTGGGCTACAAGAGAACTGGAGAGGGACTTTTGACAAGGGCATGGAATGACAAGACAAGGCAGGGGATGGCTTTAAACTAAAAGAAGACAGATTAAGATCAGATATTAGGAAGGGATTCTTTACTATGAGAGTGGTGAGGCACGGTCACAGGCTACCCAGGGAAGTTGTGAATGTCCTATCCCTGAAAATGTTCAAGGCCAGGTTGGATAGGACTTGGAAACTGAACAAGTGGAAGGTAGCCCTGTCCATGCCAGGGGCATTAAAACTAGATGATCTTTAATGTCCCTTCCAACCCCAGTCACTCTGCAATTCTATGATTCCAGGCTGCTAAAATAAAGTATGTGACTAAACTTGCTTTACATGCAAACGCACAACGGAACAGGCTGCTAAACTAAGATCCCAATTATGAGCACCAGGATATCATTTCTAAAAAGGCAGGATGCAAATGGCCTCCTTCTGCCTTGCCACTCTTTGCAGGCCAAGGTACCCGCCTTTGAGTACACACACAGTGGGGACCACTTGTCTTAATGACACAGATGATGAAAACTTAACGCTGAGCTCAGGTAATGTGCATTAACAAGGTTTTATCTGCTACAAACAAATGGCACTTCACCATCCTTTCAGTATTTTAAAAAGATCTTCTGTAAAAACCATGAGCTTGTTTTACTAGCATTAAATAAAGAAAGGATCTGGAGAGGAATCTATCTATCCTTCCATCCATCCATCATTAGATGTAATTTAATACTTAATGACATTTGTGATCATCATGCTATGCTTGTAATTGAAAATGAATAATTGAAATTCCAATTACCACAGGGGTCAGTGTAAGGGGAATTCGTATAGTAACTTGCTAGGCAATAGCCTAAATTTGCAGTCATGTTAGGACTGCAAACAATGTGTCTCATTCTTCAATTATTTATTGGGAAATGTCGTCTTAATTTCACTTAGCCATTTCTCTGAACACTCAGGGCATTGTCCTGAAAGGCAGAAAATCTAAACTTCCTCATGCTCATTCAGCATCTAGCTGGAGAGCCCTGGATCAGCACTCCTGTGGGGCTCCCCACTGGCATCTGTCCTTACCAGAGAAGCTGAAGGTACCACCAGCAGACTAAGTGCACTTCAATACAGACCACACATCTGCCAGCACGATGGAAACGGCAAGAAAGCACAAAAGCACAGAGCTGCACAAGACCAAGAATACATGATACCAGTGGAACTAGCCTTAAATAATCGATCTTGGGCCTCAAACAACATCCAGTGGCAAATCATCAACATAACAAAAGAGGCTCATTTTCAGGCTATTAGCTACTTGCAGTACAAGGAACTTCTCTGGCTTTCTCAGAAATCTGATCCCCTAATGACTGCAGAAAGGGCAACAGGACAGAAAATAATTACAGTCTGTCAGACAGTCTGGCATTCAACCTTCCACATGGTCCAGCAGACGGTGTCAAAGATTTGACCTCAAGGGGGTTTAAAGCACATTGTCAGAAAATACTCATCTAAATGGTCTACAGAGCATCCTACAGCTGATCCATGTCTTAAGTGAGCAATACTTAGCAGCTGAAATGTGTTTGATTAGTACATCTAACCCCTGATTGATTGGTTTTCTAAATAATTAATTGCCTTGTTCGTGGGGGAACAAAATAAAACTTTAATAAGTGACAAGGGTCTGAGTTTCTCTGTACCAGGCTACAAGAATGTTAGCTCTGCTTTTCCCTGCTTGGCTTAAAATTCCCATATGAAATCACCTGTATACCTGCATCCGGAGTTGCAGAATTTCACTGTATTCCTAATATCCAGAAATATGGCCTAGTGAAAATTTCCCTTCAACTTGCTTTAATGCCAGGAATTTTACATATTCTTTTCACTTGTCTTTCAATCCACCTGATCTTTCCAGAAAGATACAATTAGTTAAAACTCTGAACATGTGACTTTAAAAAAAAAAGGTATGAATACGATAAATTATATACCCATACTGTTTTTTTGATTAGGCTGCTGATCAATTTACATTGTACCTCTGTGTAGGAGCAAGTTTCTCTCAGCTTTTTTTGAACCAGTAGAAGCAGGTATTTCCAGAAGGCAACTTATTAGAACAGGTCATGGAGGGGAAATAGAATCATGGAAAGGCTAAGCTTCGGAAAGATCTCCAAGGTCATTGAGTCTACTCATTAGGCCAGCACTGCCAAGTGCACCACTAACCCATACCCCCAAGTGGCACATCCAGAAGCCCTTTGAATACTTTCAGGTTTGATGATTCCACCACTTACCTGGGCAGCCTATTCAAATATATGAAACTGATGTCATTTGTCTTAAGATGCATCTCTTTCAAGTGCCCTGGTTTGTGAACCTACCAATGTGTTAGGCTTTATGTACTTTGATCAAAAAAGTGCAGAGTGCCTCTGACATCCCACTGCAGATTCAGGTTCACAGGCAGAAGGAGACAAGCAACCTGTGATAACCAGCTCCAGTAGGAAGTTTATATACAGTCCTTTGCAAATATAGTCTGGGGGGACTGGTTACTATAGGAAAGGCAGCGGGGAGCCCGACAAGAGATTTCCAGAGACAGGGATGCTCTTTAGGACATGTGGTTTATTGGTTGTGAGGCAGCTTGACCAGCACCGGCTGAAGTGTGGTCTCAAAGAGAGCATGCCCCAAAGAGAGCGTCCCAAAAACAGGCCGAGCTTCCTGTTACATTACATTTTATCTCTTTCTGTGTTGAATATTCTGGTTAACACCAACCAACCAGTACAAGATACAAAACAACCTATGAGAGCTACTACATTAACATACTATTCTACATTCTAAAAAACCTTTTCCCTGCCACCTGGCAGGGCCCATCCCCCTGGTATCCCTTTGTCTTCGAGGAGTGTTGCTCAACCATCAGGCATCCAGCCTTCAGATAACTTAAT
>VZUI01096387.1:0-35146 GCA_013401135.1 Cettia cetti | reverse complement strand
AAATTATATTACTGGGTTTGATTATTAAAAAAAAAAAAAAAAAAAAAAAAGATCAAAAACACTCAAGAATTTCTGTTAATGTGTCCAGAGCAAATACATTTTTATTAGTGTTGTTCATGGTTGTCTTCATTTACATGGGTGAAGCACAATGTGGAAGATTCAGTAAAATTAAACAAGAACCATTTTGCACTTTCATTTTAGCAGTAGTGACGACAGCAGCTCTCATCTTGCAGGAAGTTTAGGATGCTTGAGACATGGCATGGGTGCAACCCATGGCTCCATCTTCCTCTTGCCTCCTATGGGTGGTTGGGTGAGCTGTCAAAGGCTCTTGAGCAGTTTTAAGCAGTGAGTCTGAAGGGCCTGCATGGGGCACACACGAGAGGAACTGCCTTGCAGAGGGAGCCTCGTGCAGCCTCTCCAGAGCAACAGGATGAGCTGTGGGACAACACCCAGTGGAACCAGGACACTCCTAAGCTGCTAGGGACCAGCAAGCAGCCCATGAAACAATAAGCCTTCTGCACTCTCTCCTACCCAACGTGAGGGCAGTTATGGGAGGGTAAAAGGAGCAAGTTGTACCTGTTGCCTCCAGCTGTCTGTGTGAAAGCAAGCTAAAACACCACCACCACACTTACAGCACAAAGATGAGTAAGATACTGAGGATGTGCTGTAACAGGAACAAATTGCTAACGAGTTATATCCTGCAAAGAAAGACAAAGGCAAATTGTGACTTCCAGTGTCATTGTCTCCTGCTCTGAGATGTCAGGATCAGCATCATCTCCTGTATGGACTATATACACCTAAACATGCATTTACCTAGTCTGCTTCCACTCTAGATCACAAGTCTGTTGACCCAGAAACCAGCCCAAATACCTGGTAATTAAATTTGGATTTAAGCAGTAAATACAACCTCCTTTTTTGTTGTTGTTGGTGGTGATGGTTTTGGGTTTTTTGTGTTTGGTTTTTTTATTGTTGTTGTGTGGGGGTTTGGGTGGGTTTTTTTGGGGTTTTGTTTTGTTTTACTGGCTTTTGGTTTGGGGTTTTTTTAATCTTTTTTGTCATTGAAACTGGAAAGCCACCTCAAGTATCACATTTCTGTCATCTTTATGCCAGAGACTGCCTAAGTGCAGTCTCACTGACATCGAATTGCATTAGAAACAATCACAGCCCACTAAAATACTACAACCTTTATTCTTCCTTTTGAAGAAGGAAAACATGCCCTCAGGCAAAAAAGTTTATATAGCAGAATTCAACCCCAGACTTCAAACAGCTGAGTGGAGCTGCTGTAACAAGGGATTATAATGAAACATCTTCAGAGCACTGGGTGTGGTGGGTGGTGGAACAAGGGCTGCTCAAGAGAACTTGGAGCCTGATGTTTCATGTGACATTGTTCCCAGCTTCAAAGCCATAAGCCAAATTGCTATGCTGAAACGGCTATGAAACAACACAGTTTTTAATAGATGGTATTCTGTATAACCGCACTTAAGAACATAAAATTTTAACAAATGTTTTCCTTAACCACTGTGTGGTCTGTTGGGATAGAATTTCCCAGAGAGCCACAAAGATGGCACAGATCAAACTTCATTCTTGGATTTGGTGATTCATGTCTGCTGGTACAAAGTAACATCTCACAGTCTGACTCCTAACCTACTGCTTGCTCCTCTGGTCCTTCAGGACATGCAACATATTTTCCTCACATGACATTTCAAATACTACCCACCCATTTGCTGTCTGCAGCTCACCTGAGTTTACTCCTGTTGGGGCAGGGACATAGGGAGAACTGCTATCAGGCAGATCCAAACTACCCCAGCACCAGCTGGACTGGAGAGTGCATGTCCCACTCCACAGCCCCTGCAATAACTGAATCACAGAATCACAGAATAAGATGAGTTGGAAGATGGAAAAAGTAAGACAGCTGAGGACAAAGCACTCTTAAGGCTCTTCAATAGCAGGCACTGCCAAACAGGCTACAGGATATTTTCTGAGCTCTCTTCCCCTGGGTGTTTGCTTTTGGTGGGCCAAGAGTGGAAAAAGGATGCATAACTTCAAATGTCCATGCAAAAAGTATTTTCTAATCCCCTTTAATGCCTGGCTTTGCACAGAAATTCTATCTCCTTGTACATCCATATGTTCCCCATAATTAACTCTCCCACACGGGCTGGGAGCAGAACGTCACGGCACAAAAGTTAATGCTGTTGGGACATTATCTCCTCCTACTGTTGCCTTGGGCTACAGGCACAAAAAATGAGCTACCGATGTCCTTCTGCTTCTAATACCTATGATTCAAACCAGAAAAGATAGACAAACAGAATTTTCCAATAACATAAGCAGTTCTTACATTTAAATATAACCATTAACTGCAAATGACTGACTAAAACAAACAAACAAACAAACAAGGCATATATTTGCCAGTAGTATATTAAATAAAATAGCAACATTTTGTGCTTTAAGTTTCCTGGCCAGGAATAAGAACACAACATTCTTGGACAAAATTTTGGGGAGTTGTGCAAAGAACCTTTTAAAAATTAACTGAAATGTATGGTTACCGGTTGAAAATCTTACTTTAAGGCGGGGGGGGGAAGGTGTGGCAGGGGAGGGAGAAGGTTGTGTATTTGTTGCCCTAAATACTAGTGGCTGGTATATTTATTGGAAAACTAATTCTCTGTTTACTCCAGGATAAATGCCCAGCAACAGGAAGAGAAGGTAGAAGTTCTCTCCTGGCTCCCAAAGACTTAGGATGTACGATGGGCTCTGTCCCAGCCACAACACAACCCTTGCATAACCACACATGTACAGCAGCCAAGTTCCTGAAGTTCCTGCTATGAAGAGTAGTTATTTCAAACAAGGATTACAGATTGATAGTTTCAGACAAAAGCTAGATCAAGCAGCACAGCCTCAAAACCAAGTGTCTTTCTCATTATGGTTTTGATCAATCAAAATCAAAGCACTCTGCTCTTTTCTGGTTTGAGGGGTAAAATCCAGCACTATGAAAACCAATAGATAAAGAGGGAGTTTGGCCCTCTGTTGGTCTCTTTGAAAAAGCCTCCTGCTGACTCCAGTGGCAGCTGGATCAGTTAAGTTTTTAAATACATGAAAGAAATCACTCACCCTGACTGAAAATCCTAGGGATGGTGGCTTATGGTCTTATTACTGCTATCAGCTTACAGCTGATATTTGGCTTACAGCTGCCTCCAAAGTACAAATTTAAATATTTTATGTAGACAAGCCACAAAAAAATATGATAGAGTAGAAACAGAACTGAGGATTTTAATGAACCTGATATAATGTCTGAGGAAGCGCAGTGGAAAGGATAGAAACTGATCCACTGAACATATGGTGCATCATATTTCAAAAGAATTCTCTCAGAACATCCCTGAATGAATCAGTTATTTTGTAAATAATTATACAACCTCTTTATTACAAGATCAGAGCTGTGAGCAACTCAGCACCTCTGCATTTTCTCTGTTATCATCTCCTCAGTTTATGCTACAGCAGAGCGGAGATGATGCAATCAGCTTTCAAGATACTCCATTAGGAAAAATCATATGACAAGAACAGCAAGTTAACAGGCTGTTTGCCAGCTTAAAATCAAAAACATGCAGCCTACTGGTTCATTTCTGTTTTAATGGAAATCCATTTGTAAATATTTGTTTTCATATTCCAAGCTGGAGTACAAAAACCCTGTCCTGGACATCAGATCCAAAATCTCAAGTGTTTTATGGTCACAGCCAGGCTGTATAGGCTTAATCATTTCTACTGACTGCTGCTTTCATTGTGCTTGAACCACAGAGCTACCAAATAAACAGGCTGACAGACCCCTCTGCAGAAGACTTTGGTGGCAAGCAGGGAAGGCCTTGTCTCTCCATAGGGCTTTTCACAGTTATAACCCTTACTGCCAAAAGTCTCTATGCCATTAGGGTACTGTGTTCCTGTGGTCCCAACCCTCCACTCTCTCCCCAGGCAGGTCTTTCCATTTCTCACTCACCTCACCCCTTTTATCTTACTGAGTTTCTCATTTCAGCTCCCTAGGTAGCCTCCAGCACCTTCCTACTCATTCTCCTTCCCTCCACTCCTTGCACCACAGGCATCCTGCAGCCCTGCTATGCACCCCTCTTTAACGTTGAACTGAGTCCTTGATGCTACCACCATGGTCCTCTTCCAGTCAAACTTTCTGTCCATTGCCTCCCACCAGAAGGAATTACCTCACCTAGGTTTCAGGGCTGGCTCAAAAGTGGAATGCTTAATTCCAAGTGCTACCATAACACTCCAGACCAGATTATCCTCCATTTAGGTTTCTGAAGACAAACACTTTGACAAAAGGTTTTACAAGCTGCCATCACTCGTATTTCTTCATTAAAGGGATGAGAGAAACAAAATGAGAAATTCAGACTTCACTCGGTCCTAAATTTTGACAGGCCTGGTGAAAATAAGGCTTAGCCTGCCCTATTCTTTTTTTAGTAAAAGCCTCATCTTTCTATTTCAATTTTTAGAATTGTGTTCCTGTTCCTTCTTCGCTCTATTCTTTTCAAAAAGATGTACTATAAGCCAGATCAGATTTTAATACAATTGTGGCTGCAGGTAAAAAAAAAATATATATACAGGGTTTTCTCCTATAACCACTATGATTTTTGTCAGAAATAACTAACCCCTTTATGGAAAAAAAAAATGCACCAAATGCTGGCATGAGCGTTAGGTCAAAGTAACAATTCACCTTTTTTACTACCCTCTTTGGAGCAATATTAGTGATAGATGCTTAAAGCACAGAGCAATTACAGAGTGATCTCTCCTGCTTTGGCCTAACCTGGAGCCTCTAAATACAGGAAGAGGCCTTTCAGGGCTCCTAACTGTCAGAAACACTTGTGCAAATCTGAATTAGATAAATCAATAATTTAACAGAAAATCTTGGGCACTCTGGGCAGACTTTGCAGGATGCATTTTCCAGATACCCTTACTGATAGTACCACAGTAGGAAATTCGGGCACAGTGGTATAGTAGGAGCTGACATAGCTGGAGACAACTCTTACAAGGTGATGGGAGCCATTGGAGAGACACCACTTAAAGGTGAGCTCATTAATTAAAAAAAAAAGAAAGCAAACAAAAAATTGACAAAACAAACATTTTTCAAGCTTTGGCAACTTGTTATAGTGGGAAAACGTTTGGTTTTTGTTTTTTTCAAAATAATGTTCAGCTGTGGGGGGTAATGATTATACATATCTTCATTTTGTTAAATGAGACTTTTTTTCCTCAGCACTATAAATTATAAGCGCAAGACAGAGAAAATTACATGTAATTAACTCTCATTTCAAAAACAAAGGCCTTTTTTGAAAGTAAAAAACTGAAAGTAAAAAATTTTACTTTTAAAGTAAAAGTTCAGGTGAAAAAAATGAATTCAATAAAGAAATAACAGCATTCAAAAGTATCCTTTTTCTTAAAAAAAATCTCATGGAAATCCTGATATTTAAAATACAACAGTGTAAGAAAAATAAGACAAGCAAAGACTGAAGAGACATGAAAAGAGCTATCAGGTTTTTCTAATATATGTTCTCATAATAAGGCATTTTTTAACAACCACTTTCCATTTTTGACTTGCATGTGCAAGTCTTAAAAACAGAATAGGGTTTTGTAGATCACTTCTGAATGGAGTAACAGAAAAACTGTTTCAGGGGGGGTATTCAGTTCTGCTCAAGGGTTAGCTGAGTGAATGACACACTAATAATTTTTGAACAAGAAAGTCTAATTCCTTCTACTGCTTTTGTCTAATAGTGGGAGACCTACATGCTCTCTTAGCACCAAGCTTATAAGCAGGACTCATTCTCCTCTGCCTACACCTTACAGATTACAACCAGATCCCCAAAGTTAAAGTTCACAGCCATCCCTGCTAAAGAAATGACAATGTCACTCCACAGTATTTCTAAGATAATTCAAGCTTTGCTAATAATTCCCAGCTCCTCCTTGGGTCGCCAGCCCTGCTATCCATAATCCATTCCCCAGCAATGCCACTGACTTCAGTTATTAGTACTTAGACAGTAGTACATCGATGTATTTTCTATCCTGAACAGGGCACTGACACAAAAAACTATGTAAAAAAGAGATATTAAGAAATACCTTATGTTGTAAGATTAAGTATTTACAACATAAGGTACGCCAAACTGAGCAGTGTTTTGAGCAGCCTTGTGTAGCATATGCAGTACAAAACCATCATCTTTAATTACAAGAAGACATATCCTGCTTTTGGCCCAGGCACGCAGCCTTCTCTAATACAGAGCCCAGCTGCTCTGAATCCTCACTGAAGATGAAGACCAGATGAGGCTCCCTTTTCTAGGATCAGCCTTATTTACATTGCTTTAGGGGATATCTAACAGGCCAGACATGTCTTTCATCTGATGGGGCCTCTCCAGCTGGCCCCAAGCCTCACTTCTTCCATGTGAGGATCAGCAAGGTGCTCCACTGGTGACTACCACCTCTGCCTGATGCCTAAGAGCCCAATTCCCCAGGCAGAGCAGGCAGTGCCCTGTCCCAGCCTTGTTGAAGGCAGCAGAGAGGTCAGCTGCTCCTGGGCAGCAGCTGGAGCTCTGAGCAGACACAGCACATCAGCAAGCCTCTGGTGTGTAAGCTGCTCCAGTCTGGACAGATTTTTATGTGAACTGCAAAGGCATTCTAAATAACAATTCATCCTCTCTTCTTTGTCTCATAATTGTCTGTGATCCTAGGCATCTTCTAAGACTGATTCACCACCTTCTAGTGATTTCCTTAACCCTGACCACTCTTCTCAAAAAAAAAAATAGCTGCTTTTACTGAAAAAAATCCAGAAAGATTGTAACAGATATCCAGTATTGAGAACTTAGCTTGGAACAGTCTGTCTGGGAAAGCTGAAATGGGGAGCATAAGTGTGCATTGTTTCCTAGAGGAGGGTTAGTAAGGTAATTAGGCCATGGTGGGCTAGCAGTCATTTATGATGTCTTCTAAGGAGAGGAACAGCAGCTGATACTGGGATTTTGGGACTTCTATATAAACAGTGGTGATGCATTCTTTCCATTCACATAAGGATTTTTCTAACACCTCATTAATTTATTAAAATCAGAGAGCAAATCTTGACTAAAATAATGGCAACGATCCCAGAATAATTAACCACAGATGGCAAAGTGTGCTTAGTTAAAAACACATACACAAAACAGGGTACCATTTATTGTGACTGTTGCTGTCATCGCTGAATGTGCATGTTGTCTTATTAATGATTTTAGGACATAGTGAGTGGTTATGTCTTCTTGCTATGATTAGTATTTATTTTCAGCAGCTGTTGAAAGTTGTTGTTTTTGTGATATCAAATAAATCATTTTAGGTACAGGAAACATTAGCAGTGAACCATCTGTTTTGGGATACACTAGGATCTCATTTAAGGATGACATTGACTATTCACATCTACATTTTGAACTATTTTTTAAACCATGATTGCTTGTGTTAATGTTTTATTTTATTTATCCCCTTATAGAATCAATAGTTTTTCTCTGCAAAAGAAAAGGGTTCTGTCACTTTGAAGTTATTCAAACTTTCAAGCTTTCCTAAACCATATGCTTTCCTCCAATCCCTGGAATGTGCAGTAATACACTTAGAACGATTATGATGGGCAGGTGCAAAAGTTTTTTGAAGTATCCTTATAATCTTAATAATTTTAAAAAACATGATGAAGCAGTTATAAAAATGAAATGCATACTTTAACAGGCCAGATGTTCCCTTTTATTAAGGTGCAGGATAACCCTCAGGATTTCCTTGTCATCCAGGCTTTTTCTCCAGTGGATGAAACCAGGTGGTGTCTCTTCATTGCTGCAGGCGTGGCACAGGATCCAAAGCTTCCAAAGCCATTCTGTGCAGATTTTAGAGCTGGGAGATATTTATACAGCATGCATGTCATGTGCTCAGCATGCCTGATTGTACTGGCACCACACAAACTGGTGCCTGGCAGGGTTTAAGGATTCCAGGACGTGTGCTCCCTGTAATCCTGGAGGAAACCAGTGGCAAGGGTCTCACAAAGATGAAGACACAACAAGCAAGACCAGGTGAAAGTAAAGTTTTCAGCCAGGCAGATTATCTGAGCACTCCCTTTGTTGCCAGTAGACAAAGTCAATTTGGAAATTTAATTAGTTCCTCTTAAGATACATAGACTGAACAGGTCCTTGGAGATTCACTAAGTGCTGAGGAAACCTTGGGAAGCCTGTCAACATTGGACAACTTAATTTTAGGTGACTGTAGGCAGAATGAATGTCACCCAACACAGAGTAGCTCCACACCTCTTGCCTGGGCAGGCTGATTACCTTGTCTTGTTTGGTTCGGCTTGCTCTTTTCACATGCTTTTAAAAAACAAACAAGCTGATTTGAGCAGGAAGAGTACCTGTTTTCCTGTACTTCCTGTAGAGGAGATAAATAGCTTCCATGTACTGTGCTCTCTATATACTACTTTCCTATACTGCATCCTAGTTTGTCTCTCATAATACACAGAAAATAAGAACTGAAATACAATTTTTTTTCTATTTGCAATAATATCCATAGACATGCTAATATACTCAGTGCTCCACAGCTGTGATTACCCATCTCTTCAGTATTTACATCATAGCAAAGAGCAGAAGACATCTCCATTTGACTGATGATAATGAGGACTGTACCAAATTTTCTTCTTTATGCTTTTGCCTAATGAGATATATAGTTTTCAAATAAAATGATTTCATAAACAATTTTGAATTAGGGAACTTTCATCTGTTTCTTCTTTCAAGAAATCAGAATGATGGCTGATGTATTTCTACTGACTACCAGGAACTACTATTTATAATCTATACTATGTGGCTTATAATTTTTGGGTAACACCACATCTTATGATAGCAGACTAACTGTACTTGTTCACTTAGTCCCTATAATATTTCATCTCAAAAGCCGTGGTTCTTTGTGATAGATTTTGATATCATTCAATCTGCAAAAAATGGAAATAGTCTTCTTTGTACGAAAGCTCTCACTTCAAAACTACAAATACTTTCTAATAGTTGTTCTCTCTCAGGCTTTATCTGCGTGGTAGTTTTGATTGAAGTTTCCATGTATAGACTGTGTGTGAAGTGACTATGCAGTTTTCTTAGGAAAAAGTTACAGGGGACCCCTTGCCAGGCCTGGCCCTCTCTGTGTCTACTGCCCGGGGTGCATGAGGGGGATATCACTGGCTTTGTCATCTAATGTTCATCCCCAAAATCTCCTCCAAGGAACGGGCTTGCTATCTCAGAAGAGCTAGGAGCAAATCTAAGACTCTGGTAACCTCAATAAAAATGCTTCCTGGTGGCATGTCCTCCAGGACACACAGATTTCTCCAAGAACTGAAGACACAGGCATCCCTTCTTTGGCATCTGGGGAATCTCTAGTGTCTCAATACCAGTCATGCATTAGAACTGTGTATTTTAAATTTATTGTTATTGTAATGCTTTATGGTGAAACTACCAGAAAACATGGTTACAGATGGCTGGTGAGCATTGAAACAAACCTGGGTAGTTCTCTCAAGGAACAGGCCTTTTTCCTCTGAAGAAAATGGGACAACAAATTAGAGCTTAGCAGATCACATCCTGCAAAACAGTAGCCAGTTGAGAGGAGAGAACTAAGAACAGCAATTATTTTTCTTTAAAGAGCAAATAAACTCTTCATTAAAGCAGAATATTTTCAAACTCAGAAGATTAAATAATTTTGTTCTGGGCAATTTAATTGCAACATAATATTAAATCACAATTATTTACTCTGATTAAAGATGCTGGTGTCAAACTTCCATGAATAAATATTAGGGGGGAAAAAAGGTTATTTGTGCTTTCCTCACAACATCTCCTGAAAAATGTAGTTTTGGAATTTAAGAACCCATACTTTTCTGGTCAGAGAGATTGTGGTTTTAGTGAATGAAAAGCATAGGACTTAGAAGGCCTGTAACTAACATAGTTTAGCAAATAGATACTGGAAATTACACAGCTGCAAGCTTAAAACATCAAAGATTTACCTAAAGAGTCACTGAATCACAGAATATTCTGCATTAAAAGAGACCCACCAGGATCATCCAAGTCCAACTCTTCAGTGAATAGCCCATACAGGGGTTGAACCCACAAGCTTTGGCATTAGTTGCACCAGGCTTTAACCAATGGAGCTACAAATAAAGACAATTTTTTTGGCCACCGAATGCAGACATGAAAACTGCATCATGGAATGGTAATCAGAGCAGAAAACCTTAGCCTGGAAATCAGTGTACCCAGACATGCTGACTTTGTAAACAGACTTAGCAGTCTTACGGTTCTAGATTGCTCAATTTTCTGTAATGGCCTGAATTTATTTAATTAATGCCAGCTGTCAGACATTTTTCAATGTGTCCTGCTCTCTACTTGCTCTTTTTATGCTTGAGCCTAAACACTGTGCCAGCTGGGGTACTGCTTATGTCAAGTATTTTTGCTTTGTACCTTAAATTAATATGAGGCAAGAGATTTTAAACTAATACCTTGTTCCACATCATGGGGTTGAGTTGAACAATCTGATGGGGAAACCAACTGTCCTTTTTTTCAAGTTAGCAGTTGAGAACAATTAACCCAAACTCTTGGACAGTCACAATGACTAATTGTGGTAACGGGAATAAATGCAATATACATTCTAGATTTGGGAGGATGTACATTCTATACAGTGCTTATAATGATCCTGTCTAGACCACTATGCTGTAAAAACACTTTCTAGAATGTCAGAACTAGAAGTTCACGTATACACACACATATCACACACAGAGAAAACAGTTATTTTGCCAAAATTCCAAGATTTCCAGCAATTCTATACACAGCATGATTTAGAACAGAACTAAAATAAGCAAATTATTTATAAAAACCCTTTAAAATGTTGAAAAAACTAGGTGGAAAGGGCACACAATTCCTGAGAATCTTAGCAAATGTGGTCCTTGGGGAAGAAGCCTGGATGCTGCCAATGTCAAAGAGGGCTTTTTCCTTGCAGGTGAAGGATCCAGGTAGTACAGGTAGAGGTTATGCAGCCAGGGAACACTGGCTGCATAACCTCCACCTGTACATAACACTGCTCCCCTGCTCCCCATCTCCCATCCTATGTCAGCATAAATCCCAAATTGCTTTCTTTCTGAAACAAAACACTGCACTTAGCTAAGTCAATCTTCTAGTCTGTGGATAAAAGGAATAAGAAAATATCTTGAATAAGAGGAAATGTAACAATCTTACCTGAGGTTTTGGCAGCCTTTATCTCAGAGACCACCACACAATGTTATGATGCCTGCCCAGGGCTGCCACAGGCACCAAAAATAGTGCTTTGTTTGTGCATCACTGTAAGGGCAGGTTGTGACCTTCCCTGGCCCATATCACTGCAGAAAAGAAGTTCTGTTCAAAATTAAAGCTTTGCATGACCCCCTACATCCCCAGAATGCAGCAGCTGAGTCCCTGGACCTGACTGAGTCCTATACAAGCAGCAGAAGGACCTCTCTCATAGCAAGCTTATGTCCTCTCTGTTACACACAGCAGAAACCCAGGCAGCTTCAGTGATGTGTTGTGCTTCTGCAGCAGCAGAAAACTCTTTTTCTATGGCAAATCTGACAGCCTGCTGTGGATGCCATGGGAGGATGGGTCAATGGCAAGAGAGCAGTGGATGTTGTCTACCTTGGCTTCAGCAAGGTTTTTGGCACTGTCTCCTACAACAGTAGGTAAGCTAAGGATATATGGGTCAGATGAATGGACAGTGAGGTGGATCAAGGACTGGCTGAACAGCAGAGCTCAGAGGGTCTGGATCAGGGCAGTAGAATCAGTAGACCCGAAATCAGTGGTGTTCCTCCAGGATCAATACTGGGTCCAGCCTTATTCAACCAGTTTATCAATGACCTGGGTGAAGGGATACCCTCAGCAGGTTTGTTGATATGAAGCTGGGGGCAGTGGCTGATACACCTGAAGGATCTGTTGTCCTTCAGCTGGACCTTGGTAGGTGGGAGAACTGGAACAGAGAGAACCCTAAGAGTTCAACAAGGGAAAGTGCAGGGTCCTGCACCTGGGGAGGAACAACCCCAAATACCAGCACAGGCTGGGGCTGCCCCACTGCAGCTCTGCAGAGTAGGATCTTGAAGTTTTAGATGATTTCTCAAGATGAGTGACAAGCTGACAATGAGCTGGCAGTGTTTCCTCATGGCCTGGAGGACCAGTGGTATTCTGAATTACATCAGGAAGAGTGTGGCCAGCAGGTTGAGGGAGCTGATCCTTCCACATTTTTGTGGCCCTGGTGAGGCCACATCTGGAGTGCTGTGCCCAGTTCTGATCTCCACAGTTCAAGAAAGACAAGGACATACAGGAGAGGGTCCACAGAAGGGTCACAAAGATGATGAGGGGTCTGGAGCATCTCTCTTATGAAGAGACATCAAGGGAGGTAGGTCAGTTTAGTCTCGAGAAGACTGAGAGAGGGTCTTGTTTAGACACATAAATATCTCAAAGGCAGGTACAAAGGGGAGGTGCCAGATTTTTTTTTTTTTTTTTTTTTTTTTGGTAATGTCCAGAAACAAGACAAGAAGTAATGTCCATAAAGTAAAAAACAAGGAAGAATTTTACATTGAGAACTTTACATTTACTGGAGCAGGTTGCCCAGGGAGGTTGTGAAGCCTTCCTCTCTGGAGACACTCAACACCCATCTGGATGTGTTCCTGTGTCACTGGTTCCAGGTGACCCTGCCTTGGCACAGGGGTTGGACAGGATGACCTCCTGAGGTCCCTTCCAACACTAACTCTTCTGCATTCTGTAATTCTTTAAATCAAGACCACAGAGACTTTCCTGCAAGTGTGATCACACTCAAATGGAAAAAAATATAGAATAAATTTTAGTTCACATCAAATATGAACTAGGTAAAGCTTAATTCCTTTTGGAGTGAAGTGAAAATCCACGTATTTTCCGTGTAACTCAGAGTGACAGTGAAGGGAAATATTTACATACTCCAAAGGCTGAGTAAGTATATTACTCAAGGCTGAACTTCTATAAATTAGCATGAAACATGAACAAATACTGAACTCTGAGAAATATTACTGGACCAAGCTAATGCATACTAAAGGAGTTTACTGGCAGGAGTCAACACACATCCAAACATGCACTCACATGTACAAAGGAATGAGTTATGTATCAATAATTTCATAGTTAATCAAAGAAATTGTCAAGAAAGAGAAAAGACTGAAGAGGAAACTGTGTTAGAAGTAAACATGCATGGTAACGATGGGCGAAGTTTTGAGGGTTATGATGAGTGCAACATTTTAACAGCAATTAAAAAACTTTCTATGTTCAGCTACATAAGTCAGAAAAGCTCTAATACTACAAGGATTATTAGATAGGACCTTAACCAAATTGAAATCAGAAATAAAATATTGATTAAGGAAAATGCTAATACAGCAGCAAAGAGAAGATTGGACTAAGGTATGAAAATTCAAATTACCTCAAAGTAGAAGCATAACTGAAATATTTTGTGCATTCTTGATCGAAGGAAATGATTGATGGACCTCAAAACTTTTGAAGGCTCTCCTCTATGAAATCTTGACTTTGACAGAAAATATTTTCTACAAACTTCTTGAGTCAGTGAAGGTATGAAGGCATAACAAGACTGGATAATAGGAAAAAAATCCATATTCAAAGAAGAGGGAGACCAAGTGAACTAGGAAAAACAACCTATATTAGCCAAACCTCAATGACATTTAAGGTTTTTGAGCAAATTAGGAAAAATCATGGAAGGAAGGCAGAGTGAAACAGAAACTGCAAAATACAAGTGTATCAAAGGCAAAGCCAGGCTGAAGCATTGTTTTTCCTTAGGAAGAGAACTAAAAGCTTCTTAAAAAGCAAGCAAAGGAAACAAACCTTAATAAACACCAGCTAAAAACTTGCAGAAGATTATATGCTCAGTTGGAGAAGGGATTATTGCATGAACTCTTCAGGTGTGCAGGCAGCTTCAGGAGAGCTGACTGTAAGCTGAGCTGTAAGAACTGCCCCTCTGGAGGGACTGTCCCCTCCCTTGTTTCTTAGGGCATCCATCTTATTTTCATCTCCTTAATGACCTTGGGATAAAGTATGTAGGTGGGACTCCTGTTTAGACCAATACAAACCTAAGGAATAGGAGAAAAGCAGCAGGATACACATCAAGGAGCAGGAGGCCTCACAGCCTGAGTAACCAAAACTGATCTTTCCAGCTCAGCATTTCCTTGACCTCGCAGCCTTAAGGATGCCATCCTGTTTTGTGCAGCATGAAAATAACTGGAATCGAGGAGGGTGGGTGTACACTAACCGAACATGGGAAAAGAGGAGATGATTTGGGAAACATCATCACTGTTTCACAAAGGCACGCCGTCCTCTACAAACCTCTCTGAGTTGTCTCAGCATATATGGAATTGTGTGGAGGTCTGTGTATGATTGTCAGATAATTTCTCTGCATTTCTAACATTATCAGGAAGGTCATCCACCCAGGGTTTCCAGCCAGGTGACAGGCAGCATTCTCCAAGGTTCTGCTCTGGGTTTTGTGGCATGGAACAAATTTAGAATGATGTGGATACACTAACGTGGTGATATTGCTGATGTTTATTTTTCAGGGTAGTTGAAAAGGGAAATCTTCAACAATTTCAAGAGAACCTAATGAAACTGAATGACTCCAGATAATAACAGAGCAGAAATTCAGGACAGATAATTAATAATAAAGTCAGTCTTAAGGGAGAAAAAAAAAGCTAACTTCCAGTGTAAGATGATGGGTTCCAATCTAAGCGTTACCACTCAAGCAAAATCTTGAGATTATGATACATAGGTATATAAATACTGTATACTGCTCAGTAGAAGTCAAAATAAAAAACTGAGTAGTAAGAATTCTTGGAAAAGGAGCAGAGACCAAAATTGAGATCATTATGTCCCTGTATAAATCCAGGGCTTATGCATAAATTGAATACTATGTGCAATTTCATTACTCTCATCTTCAGCAGCACAGAATAGAATTGAGAAGGGTTCAGAGAAGGGGCACAAAGATGTTCAAAGGTGTGGATTATTTCCCACTAAGATGCATTGTTTCAGAGTCCTGAGCCTGAAAAAGAAACTACTGAGGAAGACAATGATAGAGGTCCACAAAAAGATGACACCCCCGCAGGGACAGACACACAGCATCTGGCAGGCAACTCACAAAAGGCATTTGGGGCTGGCTGTCCAGGAAGGGCATTGTACCATTAATCATAAAAGAAGCAATTTGGCTAACCAAAGTCTGCAGGGAGAGATAATGCCTCATTAAATCAAACATTGTACTTGGGGAAGAGATGACAAATTTCTGGGTATGCCCATCCTTCAGGTTATTTGGTATCTACCACACTATACTTCTGGCAAGAAAATATCTCTTTCAAGGCCAGTATTGAAATGTCTGAAACCTTTCTCCTTTTCTAAGGACTTGATTGCTATTTTGTTTGCAGAGCACAGCACACATCAGTTGTTTTACTGTCCTCACTGTGTCCCTGTACTGCCTGAAGCCCACATGATCTAGCTGAGGTGAGAATGGGAGTGCACAGAAAGGATCCCCCCACACACCCTTCTCCTGCTCACTGCATGGGGAACTGGAGCCTGTGGCTCAATTATATACCTCTGCAGCACCTGCATTAACATGAATGCTAGCCAGTGCAGGAAAAGCTTAGTCACTTCAGAGCCTTGGTTCCTTACTAATAGACTTTTAAAAATGAAAAATAAAACAATCCAAAGAGAAAGAGTGCTTCCCACTCTAAAAGGAGTGTTTAACAGGGTGAAGATAGCAGGCCAGCTGTACATTCTCTTTTTTTTCTTATTGGCAAGACATACATGTAAGTGATATTATTCAGTAGTGCCAGTGCATCTGCTCATGCCACTGTGTTACAGGCTGATAAGGAAGAAATGCAGGCATCAAGGAAATTGCTGTAGCTGAGCTCTCATCTAAGCTGCATGCTATGATGGTATCTTCTCTGATTTACAGTCCAGAGCATTCAATTCTTGTTATACACAATCAGGAAGCAGTCTGCATTTTCTCTCCTCTGTTGTGATCCAGTGGAATAAGACCTTTATTATCTTACAATGTCCCCTCTGGCACTCCTGGAAGAGAAATCTTTAACATAACAGAATGATAGAGTATCTGTTAAATGCAATGCTACTGAGTACAAGTTATTTGCCCTCATGTTTATTATTCCATTATTGGAAGTTAAATACGTTTGCCATGCACTGTTACCTCAGTGACCAAAAGAACACGTCAGTAGAGCTCTACCCACGTTGCTATCTCCTGTGATCTCCCTGTAAGTCTCTTTCAGAAGCAGCAACAGCAAGACAAGGAAACAAGAACAACCCAATAGAATTAGTGGAAGTGCCACAATGCACACCAGGGGCAGAGTCATTAAAGTGCTGGAGAATTAGTTTCAGTCTGGAAATTATCTGTGACCTAAATGCGTTTTATAGATTACCAATCCTAATGACGTTTTGCCTAATGGCGCATTAAAAGCAGTTTTCCATAATTTGTAATTAATTGTTGAAAGCAAACAAACACCCAAATGTCTGATAGCATAGCCTCAATTCTGTAAACCAAGGTAAGTGTTTAATTTTATTCACACAAGTAGCTCTTTTAACTTTGTAAATACAAAATTCCAGGAGAACAACTACATTCATCTGCACTTGCAAAATCAGAGCCAAGGATCATTGCCAACCTTCTCTCCTCACAAAGCAAAACACATACTTTCTTTTTGTTCCAGAGCACTTGTGGTAGAGGCTGGTTGATCTCTTTGTTGTGAGGTCACGGTGTGGGAGTTGGGAGGGAATGTGTGGAAAGAAGGAGAAAAACAATAAAGTAAACATTTCACAACAATGTCCAATAAAAGTCACCACAAGACAGGCCAGCACTGCCAGATGTATTGGGTAAATATGAATTTCAACAGATTTTCCTCAGAGATGCTCTCTTAGCTTGAAAAGCTACATTGTGAGTTGTTTGTTTATGATTTGGATTTATTGCATCTTTAGCTTAGATATGTTCCATTTAACAGAGAGAACACAAAGCAAACAAAATCCCTTTCTTAACAAAAACTTACTTCCCAGAGGAACAGAATGATTGAACTATTTGATACAAATTTGTCATATTCTGCCTTAGAACTATTCCTGAAGTTTTATTACTTTCCTTCCTTTCACATGCTCATTTGAAATTTAGTATTGTTCTACGAGGTTAAGCAGCTGCTGTACACAAGGACTAATATGTATCAGCAAGGTGCAGTGGTTTCTGTGCATATTGCACACAAGCAGCTATACAGCACTGGCCCAAGAGATATGAAACTGTAGACAAGTTACGAGTGAAGCATCACATTTGATGCATCCCCCACACATCTGGGGATTTAGCAGCTGCATGCCTGGTCAGGGCTTTCTGGAACCATAGCCCAGCAGATGAAAGCATACACATACTGAGGTATTACCAGAACCAAAGCCAACCACTGTAAGTTTCTGAGGGCAGATATTTAGTAGCTGCTTGTGAAGAGCTGAAGTGTCCTTCAAACCTGCAAGTTTTTATTCTGGGCTGTCACCGCTAATTAAATATGTCAAAAGTAGGTCCTTCCAGTAGAACAAACAAACATAGCCTTATAGAAGAAGCCACAGGCCTTTTGCTTTATATGTTATTAGTGAAGGGACATAGTTTGGCAGCCTGGGAAAACATTTCATTAAAATACCCAGTGCAAGTTGAATGCTGGGCTGCATACATTAATTGGCCTCTCCTCAGTCGAAACTGCTTTGCCATCAATTATTACAGCAAAGCAACTTTGGCAACAAAAAAGTCCTCAGACTTCTTTGAAAATACTCTCCTGCCTGTTCAGCTCAAGCTGCAAGCGCACCATGGGATTCTCATGGGTCCTTCTGCCCTTTTCAGAGGAGCTCATTAGCCAAGCATCAGGGCCAAGGCTTTATCACCTGCCATCTGTCCTGGACCAGATGCTCCCACACCGCGTTTTCCACCTCCACTCTGTATTTCCATTCTGTTTGTGTCTTTCGCAGACAAAATAGATAAGCAGACCTTTGCTGTGAAAAGCTGAAGGCAGCCAAGCCCCACAATTTCAGCATAACCAAAATTACAGCCCCTGAACCTCCACCTGCACAGTGCCCTTCCAGATACTGCAGCAGAAAACTATTATTAAGAGTGAAAACTCATCATGGGAAAGGTTGCGAACACCAGAATTAGAGTTGCATTCACAATATCATTGGGACACAAATGTTTTTACCTAGCCAAGATAAGTCTGTTGCTTTGGAATAGGTTCTCAGCTCTGTTTCAGGGCAAAAGCTGGTGTTCTGAAAATTACTATTGCTTTATTATTTATTCTAATTTTGCCCTTTTCATTCATTAATTCTTTCATAAAAAGTAAATGTTTTGGGTAACATTGATTTGCACTTTAAAAAAAGGAAAGCAAATACAAAAATCCAAATATAAGTTTTGTCTCTAAATGAAAAGAAAAAAGAAAAGGGACAATTGTGGGCAATTTTTGAAGTTTTTATCCAGAACTATCTGATTGGAAGATGGCGTAAACCAGCCCTTTCCCTACAAATGCTTTTGCTCAATCAGTATTTCTGGTTCTCCCTGTGGATAATATTATTTACTGCCAACAATTCAAACCAGACTCAGACAACATAATTATGTTGTTACTCTGACATTGAGCTTTTTCGTGGTGTTCCTCATCCCTACTGCCCTTTCCCAGGCTCCACAGGAATATGCTGGCCCTTCCTGCATGACCTTGTCCTTTTCTGCCACAATCAACATATTCTTGCCCCAGTTATATCTTTGCCTTTAACACCATTTTACAGCCACTGCTTCACCTCTTTCTGCTCATCAGAAAGGTATTTTTATTTCCCAAGCCAAGCTAACCTTCACTCACTGGAAGTCTGCAGAGACAGGGATGGAAAAACAGAAACCTGGATAAGTGAAGCTGTACCCAGCCCCTCACACCTCTTCCCATCCAGCATTACCTGCCTGTGACATGCAGGTAGCCATGGGCAAAGCCTTCTACACACTCGACCAACCCCCCTCAAATATGTACACTAGTCAACCTGAGACAGACTCACAACACCCATTACTTCAGCACATGCAATCAAATTTGGTTGAAGTAATAAGAAACTTAGTTAAAAAGAAATAAAACTGTTCTAATGGAAACCATTAAACAGCCTTAATAAGTAATGTTATTTTTCGTTGCTGAAGGAGGAAATGGCCTTTCTACAACATGAACTCAACTCCCCTTCTTAGAGGGCATTTTCCCATATTTTGCCTCACTTCCTACATGTGTTTATTGTGCTTTGTCACAATCCTTTAGTCTCTCATGCTCCCTCCTATGTTTTCATCAAAATCTCATCAATACAGAACAAGATCTAAATCACTCTCCTCTTCTGTGGATGAGAACTCATTGTGCAATCTCAAGAGCAAGCCTGCGTATCCAGGAAGTCATGGCAACTGATGTCAGATCTTCTATTTATAAATAGTTCATGGCTTTTAGCTTATAAGTTAGCTTATGGATATAAGTTAGCTTATATCCATAAGCTAACTTATATTTTACCTGAGGAGGATAAAAAATTCCTTCTCATTCAGAGATTAGATTAGAAGGAAGCTGTGCTGTCTCTGGAATACAGCAGCACACAAGCAGCATACAGCACAGCAAGACTAGTGACCTGTTGCTAGCTAGGAGACCAGGCTGCTTCAGCATCTTCAAAACTTGCTATTATGTTCATTAAAAAGTGTCCTTGGGGGGTGATAGATTAGAAAAATACCTATGCTGGGCAATTAGTTTATCTGATTTAATTAAAGGGCCTGTGTAGTGATAACTACGCAGGCTATGGTAAACATCCACAGAAGTTGCTCATTCACACACCTTTTTCTCCACCTTAGAAAGGTATTAGAAGCACATGTGAGCCAAACAGTTCATCATCTCTAAGACAGAGAAGACATACTTTGCTCCATGAACTCAGTTAGCAATTGCAAAATTGTGTGTGAACATGTGCAACGAAATTCTGAGACCCTGATGTATCTGCCAAGAATCTGAAACTCAGAAATTAGGCTTCAAAATTATTTCCAGTGTACAGGTGTGACATAGAGGACATCTAATAGTAACAGAAGTTATTGTGAATTTAAGGGCTCAGCTGTGGTACATTAAGATGAAAAAGCTAAATCAGCATAAATAGTGCATTACACGAAAAAATCCTTCAAGTGTAGAGACACAGGGGGTGCAAGCTTTAAATCAAGACTAACATTACCTTGAGCCCAGTGCGTATCAGAGCCAGGGCAAAACAAGAGTGCAAATGGCATTTGCAAAACAAGGTAACCTTTTAGAAAACAACACTTGCAATAGTTTATTTTTACTGCGAAGCCTGAGGGCTGGGGGTCAGTGCTCTGCTCTGTGGAGGCCCAGCCTCCAGAGGAGCAGGACTTCAATCCCTTGTTCAGAAAAGAGACTGCCGCTAGCACTGACCCTGCACATCCTCCACCATCTGCTCCCTGTCCTGCTCAGCTCAGCACGAGGATCAGTCACAGGCACTGAGGGGCTTCAGGAGGGCCAGAAAGGGTCACATCATCACCTGGAACCCCATAAAAACAGACTGCATCAGGCAACTGGCAAGGAAGTTATGGAAAATCAAAGGATGAATATCTAGTAGTCCTGATCCATACCACTGGCTGAGAACAAGCTCTCACTAAGCTCCTTACAAACACAATTATTACATGTAAGAAATTACTGTATGCTGTCCTTTTGTCCCATGCCTTCCCACCACATACTTTTCATAATAAACCTGATCCCACAAATTGCAAAGAGCTCTGGAAAAGTGAAGCATATAGAAAATAGTTGAACTGTCTTTGTTTTGTTTGATATTAACTACTTCATTGCATAATATTAAAAAGCCTGACATTGAGTCCATTAGCTTAAAACAGCAGAAAACAAACAAGTGATGAGCTTTGTCAGGATAAGATGCACACGAAAGACCATTTTATTTCTATCAACCATACAATTTCCAAACAACACGCTATTTGTGTGCACTTAGTCTGCTTCATTCAGGCTCAGTTGTTTTCAGATACATTGGTGATTTATGAGCTGCTACACTGCCTGCTCATGCTAACGTGAAAGCATTTGGAACAGCTGCAGAGCTGTACCAACAACTCCTTTTCTGAGGAAAAAAAGTTCAGCAGGAACCACATGTAAACAGATTTTCTGAAAACCAGGAAGACATTTTACAAGATGGGTCAAGCAAGTATTTCACACTCACCAGAAGACAGTTTCACTTTTCTCAGAAAAAAGTCAAATAGGTTTAAAGGGGGTTTTTTTCCCAAGTCAGTGCTCTGGATCAGCTTACCAAGGGATCAAGGACATCCGAGCCAATTCAAGGGGCATTGGGGTGTGGAGGACCCTATAGCCAGCAGGCAAATGCTCCAGAAGTAAAACCCTTTCCTCACAGCAGTGATCTGGCAGATGTGCTCTGCCAGTTGCCATGAAATTACACTGCCATTTGTAGCATAAACTCACACTAGCAGAGATAATTTTGGCCAGTGAATGGGTGAAAGACAAGGGGCTGTCTTCCAAACAGCAGTGTCTGGCTTGCCCAGGGGGATGGTTAATCATGCAACAACAGAAGTTCCCAGGCAGAGGGATCAGCACAAAGCCAGCATTTTCCTGGGCAGTATTTAATATAGGTAACTTCAGAACCACCACTACCACAAAGCAGAGGCATACAGCAATAGGTAATATATTTGCTGCCTCTCAGCAAACTGCCATTTTTGTGAAAAAAATATGAAAATGCAAAACTAAATAGAAAATGCAATTTTGAAGCTGTATGTGATGTGCACGATTAGCAGCACCAGACTGCAAAATCTTATGGTCCTTTGTAACCCATTACTTATTTCAGTGCTGTTTTCCTGTTTTCTGGTATAAAAGACCTGTACCAGGTCTATAACAGGAACCACAGAGCTCACATAAGCATTGGTGTGCACAAAAGGACCTATCTGGAAAAAAATCACACTATGAATTCTCAAAGTAACAGAAATAAGGTCCTTTCCAAACCTCAGTGGAATTGTCTTTGCAATTGCATAAGGTGTCCTTTCGCTTCCCTAGCTCCACTTTTGCAGAAATTAGGACTCACTGATCAGTCTTTGAGAGGCATCCCATAACAAATCATTAAACTTTTCAAATACAAAATCATCCTTTGATAGGTATATGGGACTTGATCTTAGCTTTTCATAGTCCAAGTCTTCTTAAAACTGAACATTTTAACTCACATAAAGAGCCTTTTCAGAACATTATTTTCCTTCTCACAAGTGGCAAGGGTCTCTTTTGCTAGCAGGAGTCTATGGCATACACCTATTCACTTGAACAGACAAACTTTGATAGATAATGCAGGAAAAAAAGATCTAATTTGAGAGCAAACTCTTCAGATTCATTCCTGTAATCCTGCAGACAGTCTCAGCATAGATCATATTTTACAAATAATTCAACGTGATTTCTTGAATTCCCTTACATAAATAAGAAAACTCAAATATGCAGAGTTCCTCTACTCCCACCATCCCAGGAAGGATGACAGAGTTATATAAACATAACCTGAAGTTTCCTGTGAAGATTTGATCATTCTAATAAATGCCATGGAGAAAGGATCCATTTCTGTGCCTCTATTCCCAAGTTTTCCATTGACTGAGACAACTGTGACAACTCTACAAGCAGGATTTTCATCTTACATCCACCCTGTGATATCTTTAGAGACCAGAGACCTCTCAGTGTGCCTGCTGTGACAGCCAAACTGAAGTACATAACTAAACAAATAGACACACAACCAGGCAGGACTAGGGGAGGACTCATCAGCATTGTGTCCTTATCTCCCAGGAGCTGGCCTAATGCTCTGCTTCAGACTTACTGCAGAATCCTGGGTCCAGTTCCTTCTATTGCTTTCAATTTTATGCTTAATTTAGAAATTAGAGTAGCTATCTTTTGTAGTTAAATTTTTTTCAAGTAGGAAAATAGAAGGGCAAGAAACAAGCTCAAACGCAAGCATCCAAAAGCCACTACTTCCAGGATTACCTGATTTCAATTAACAAAAACCAAACCAAACATGAGCTATTTTGATTCAGAAAGATCATTAATAATCCTGGAACTCTTTGGTTGTCCTGTGGGTTGGAACCCACAACTGTATTTCAAACTCCTTTCAATCATCTTGACATATGAAAAGAGAGGTCATATAATACAAGACTGTCCAAAAGGGAGTAAACAGCAGTAAAGTAAAAGGAGAAAAAGGTACAGAGGCTGCCAGGAGTTACTGCAGCTGCATTTGAGAATGCAGTTGTACTGACATACACCGACATGTCCTTGCACCCTTTTATTCTGTACTCCCTAAAGCATCTCCAAATAATTTTCTTCCATGGACTTCACTGGTCTCTCTCCTCTTTGCTTCCCTTCATACTGTGCTATCATTCTGTTATGCATTCATGCTGCTTTCACACCAAGCAAACTATTTTAAGAACCTCAGATCTTGATATAGTTGCAGGATGCCCAGAGCATAAAAATCAGTGCCACCTTCTCAATCCCAGTAAAGCTAGACACAAAAATGATAGATTTCAAAAATACCACAAGGTCACCTAAGCACAAAAAACTAAAAACATTTTTATGAATTTAAAACTCACCAAACCTACCAAATGAAAAATTTCAAGTTTGGTCCAGTCCAGCTGGGCACCCTGCCTCCCCAGCAGCCAGGAACAGAAGCATGAGTGCAAGAAGAATGGCACCATGGTGATAATTTCTGTGGACATTGTACCTACAGGCTTTCCTGAATCAGAGCCTGTGTATTCAATCTACTTCCATTAATTTTAGCAAGTACTTCTTGAACCATCTTAGCTCAGCAGTTACTTCTTTTGCTCCAATCCAGCATCAGGTTGGTTTTCTAGTGCTGTTACAGAAAAAAGAGGGCAAATCTGGATTTCCACGGCTTCACCTATATAAAACAGGAAAAAAAAAAAAAGCAGCAAAGGGAACAAAATAAGAATACACAGCCAACCTTAATGTGAACCAAACCAGCAGGGCTATTTTGGCTACTCTGTTTCATGTTCTTTTGAACTTTCAGGACTTAGGCATCTTGCTGCTTCACTTTCATGTGGGCAAGAAATCTGGCAGGAGAAAAGAGAGGCAATGACTCTCATTTCAGGCTGAGATTTGGTTGAGTTTTGTCACTCCAGGTGAAACCTGACTGAAAGGAAGGGAGTCCCAAATCAAGCTTTCCATGCACTTCAGACATCACCAGTAACTTTTACCCTAACCAGTCTCAAAAGAGGACTTTTCAGACCTGGTAGCAGAGGATGAGATCTCCACGGCTTAGGTGGGTGCTTGCAGTCAGGGATGGGGAGGGGCAGTAATTCCCACTCCCACAGCTCTGACCCTTGATTCCTGACTTGCTACAAACTCTTGTTGTCACCTAATTTGATACCACTGCAGTTTGATGAGCACATGTTGGTAAACAAAGCAGCAATGAAAGGGCAGCATCCTGTTTATATTTCACTGCAGGATGATTCATTTACAGTTCTTCAGCAGGGCAGAGTCTGTAATCATGCAAAAGGTCAGCAGTTTCTGTTAGGGCTTTTGCATTTAGTCAAATACAGTTTAGATTAAAAAAAAAAAAATAAATCTGGTGTTGATGTAGTCCTGCTGAACAGTCTTCATCTTTCCTGGAAATCAAAAGTTTGACGTAGAGCTTATTTAATTTAAGGTACGGAAAACTACTCCCAGTATTTCTAAAGGAAGTTGATTGTCTCCCAGTACATCTAAGGCAATCTGCCTGCAAACTGTACCTTCTGGTGGGTACTGGCAATGTGCCACCTCTCACAGATCTCCAAAACCAGCGCTGCCAGACTTGCAAGGTGAAGGAACAAGAAATCACCCCAAGCATTAATGTCCTCTGTTAAATCGGGCTGGGGGAAACTGTGTCATTGGCTGGATAAATAATCACAACAGACAAATAATCTAAAGCATTTACACTTCTATTATAAAGCACATGGCCTTCAGGATCAGCCTGAACTTCAGCATCAAGGTGTTGTACACTACATCCAGCAGAGCAGGAGCTCATCAGTTTCTGATGAGCAATGTTTTCTCCACTCTTGGCATTTGCCTGAAATCTTGTCTTCCACCCCAGTCACTGAGCTGCAGCTTTCACATGCCTTATGTAACATCTTTTCATGGTGAGGTCTGTGTACTGTGAGAGAAACACGTGTAGGCAGTGCATCTCTGCAGGAACACGCTTCATGAAATCCACACACAAGCTCCCAGATAAGTTGATTTAGAACTTGACACTAACTCCTAAATATAGCAAACCCTCCAAAGGTCTATCCTCTTCAAACACTAATCTTAGCTTTCCTTTACCAGAATACACACATGGAACAACCTTCCCCAGAGTCTGACCTTAAAATGCTGCATTATTTATATTATAATCAAATAAACATGGCCTCTGAGAAGATTAGAGCTACTTATTGCTTTCCAAATACTCCCTCACATACGTACTTTTAAGCCAAAGATGTCCTTAAATCAGTAACTACTTCAACAAGCCCTCGAGGAACTAGGAGCTGTAATCATTACAGCACTAGCTCCTGATTAAGGACTTGTTTGAAAAAGAATTCATTCTTTTTCATGCACATCTGATTTACTGTGATGGAAGGGAGAAGACAGAGAGCAAGGCACTGCTTCCCCTGCACAGTGCTTACAGCATCAAATACATGTTTATTAGAAGAATTGTCACCTGTTTGTTTCCCACCTGTGCTATACTATAACCCCAAAAACCTCATATCTCTCCTTTTCTCGCTGACCAAATTACTGTTAATAGCTCTGTAAAAGTCTGTCCAGATGGTAAGGTTATTCACAAAAAATAGTGTTTCATGAAAGTCTGACCTGCATCCAAAGAGTGCACAACAGGAGGGCAGGACACCAGCATGGCTGTGGGAATTACCTGCTGCCTGTCTTTCCCTTCATTCCACTGCTATACAAAATAAAGCCATCTTATAGTGATATGAAAAGCAACTCTGTGCAACTAATAACATATTAAGGATTGCACAGCAAAATTTGAATACAGGTCTATTTTATGAGTACATTTTAATAAACAGAAAGATTCAATTTTACATCCACTGTGAAAAAGGTTTTAACTCTTTAAAAAGAGTTTATAAGCTTTATAAGCCTGGTCTATGCAATTGAATTATCACAGGCCAGTTGGCCAGTTTTACCCTGGTTAACAGAAGGAAGGCAGCTAAAACTACCTCACTACTTAAGCAAGACAAAGGGCACTGAAACAGGAACTACAGGAATAATAAGTATACAGGAGTACACTGGTCAATTTACCTGGCAATATTCCCCAGCATCAGCTGACAACACCACAAACCCCCAGGAAGGAGGAACCCCTACACGCAGGGAGCCCAGGTGCCAGGAAAAAGTCTCCCTCTCTTGGTTCCACCCCTGCACATGTGAGCAGTTTGCCTCCAGTTTCCCAATACCTGCCTACCACCTCACTTGGAATACCACGGAGCTGGTTCTAATTTGATGGAGCATTATGTGAAAAAATGGGAGAAAATGCTGCAGGAGTGTCAGGAAGGCTCATTTTCTTCATGTCCTGGAAGAGCAGAAATGCAGAGCTAACATGTCTGTCTTCCCAGTTACTGCTATACTTCTTCAATTCATATAATATTCACTATTGTAAGTCAGACACTAGTGCTGCTTTCAAGCAACTGGCACATCTTGCAGACAAAATTCTTCACGTTATTAATTCCAGAGAATTATGCCTTGAATAAATGTTTGCAAGCTGTCTGGGAGCAATACCTCTCCTTTACCTTCATTAAATAGTGTTTCACATTGTCAGCTCTTTCACCTGTTTTAACACACGAGCTTTTCACCTGCTGCTGATCCCAACCATTCATTAAAAAAAGGTTTTTTCCCCAAACTCTAGAATTTGTTTTGTTTTCCTAAATATCCACTTGCTTGTTTGTCTTGCCAAAAAATTCCTGTGTTCACAGTTAAACTTTCAAGAATCTGAAGGAATCTAAGAGACAACCACCTTTTTCTCCATGCTCTCAAAATGATGACATTAGCAGCTGTTACCACTCCGCTGGACATGGGATACACAGTTCTTCCCAAGGCCTGCTTCTCCACCTCTCCTCCTCCCTGTGGATCAATTCTTACACTGCTGACAAAACAGAACTATTGGATATCTTGACTCTGGAGAGCAGCTTCATCTCTAAAAGGAGCACCTCCGAGGTGGCCAAATGCCAGGTATTCAGGCCAACTAAAACTTTTCCTAGAAATACTGTATAAAGCCAAAGAAAAGCCTGTTCTTCTACCTTCCTATTTGCTGTGCTTCCAGTCTTCTTCCCTTGCTACATATGCTTTTGTTGCCAGTGATAAACACAGAGGATGGACTGATAGCAGTGAACACAGGCATTCTCTACTGTCAGTAGTGATTTAGCACCCAGAGTCACAAAAGGCTTGGCAGGGTGGCCACGATCACAGAACCCTAAACTGGCAACAAACCCTTTCCCACCACTGCTGTGGCTCTGGAAGAGCAGGAGCCAGAAATGACACACTGCAAGGGTGGCTTTGCAGGTTTCTATGGGGAATCACATTTGAGGAACACAAAGGCTTTCAGACTGTCCCTACAGCAGCAGTTACAGGGCAGCAGGGTGGGCTGGCAGCTCTGTAGAGCAGGACTCAGTGCCAGGCATTTTGGCAGAGGTCACACAGGGTCACACAGAGGTCACACAGAGGGCCTGTGCCTTAGCGTGGCACGGGGCTGCACGTGGGGCCATGCACAGCCCCTCTGCTGCCCCTGAGCCACAGGAACACTGCCCCAGCAGTGGCTCCACAGAGCCTGGAGCCCAGGGGCACCACCCTGGGGGTGACCCCAGCAGAAGGTGAGAACTGCAAGCCCAGGGTCACATTACAGCCCCGAGCAAGAGCAACCTTGGTGAATTTTAAGCCACTTCCCATCCTTGGGGATATTTAAAAAGCCATGTGGACATGATCCTGAGCAGCTAGCTCCAGAGAACAAAAAGGTTGGGAAAGATGACCTTCAGCAGTCCCTGAAAGCCTTCACCATTGCATGATTCTGAAATTTGAGGTTCTGTCCGTTCCTTCTGAAGTAAGCTGTGTAAATCCTGTTCAGCTATATATAATATCCATAAAAAATATGTGACCAACTCCACCCAGTGCTTTTGTTGAACATTGCAGAACTAGAATAAAATAAGATTTTAAAACTCATAAAACACAAATCAGCCAGCATCGGATCCAAGAAAATCTTGATTTTCAGTAGAAATAAACATAGTTTAATCAAGATGTCCCTGCATGGCTGCAAATTAAATAATATTCTGATGCATGGGAATTTTGCAGTTTATAAAACCTGTGTATAGGAATACTACAGAGATCCAGAAAGAAAAGTGAAAATTGTTTAAATCAATATGAAAATGCTCAAAATCAATAAGACATGAAGTAAACTACTTGCATTTCTCAATAAACAGAAGAAAATGAAGATTTAAGATATGCAGGTAACAAGTTACAGAAATATTGGTTTTTAAAAAAAATTTTTTACCCCTACCCTTTTATTTTATTCATATGATGGTTTAAAAATAACATAATAAATAATGTCAGCACAAAGCTAATTACTACAAAAGTGTACTTGCATTCCATTTAGGAAAGATCTGATACACGAAAGCCAAGAGCTTCTGATTGCTGCTTTTGTTTCCCAAATATAAACCCTAGCAACCTGTAAGGTTCATAAAACCAACAAATAAACATGATGAGGTCATTGAACTAAGTGTTCACTTTAACCCCAGAATATATTAATCTGCATGTACAAACACTGTGTGAGAAGGGTTCTCTGTTTCTCAATCACACACTATTTTTTTAGACATGTGGTAAATAACCTTTGGAAAGGTTGCCTCTGATTTCCCTGCATAGTAAGTCAATTCACTGCTCAAACATAAATATAAATCACATACTCCAGGAAAAAGAAAGCTGATTTTCTTGGAAAGTCTTGAAGAGGGGAACCATTTGTCCTGTGCTTGGTGGGTGCACTGGCATCAGTGGGCCCCAGAATGACCCCAGCAACAGGCTCATGCCCTGCAATGGTCCTCACACATGGGAAAGGCATGGCAGAGGGACAGACCAGCCTCCCTGCTCTGAGGGGAGCTGCTTGACATATTTAAAACCCAATGTGAGATTTAGTAATGAAAATGAGTGGCCAACACAAGAACTAGCCACTGAAGAGGTGCTTTGAGAGAGACCTGCAGGTGTTATGCACATTTGCAGGTGATTGAACCAGTAGGTCAGGAAGGAGACAGCGTGGTTGCACACAATCAGCTCTTCCAGATCCTCACTTAGATTTATTCATCCCATACCTACCACACTTGAAAACAACCTGTGAGGACTCAGGCCTCAGAAGAGAGTTTATAGTTTGATTCATCAAGGCAGGATTTTAATCAGTAACAAACGTGGACAGTAACTTGTTATTACTCTCAAGAGGTAGTTTGAACCTGGAGGGAGGAAAAGGACATATTCTTACACAAAGCAGCACAAGTTGCAGTCAGGCATTCCTCTGAACTTTCTCAGGTTGTGTCAAACCAGGTACCTTAAACAAAAGCAGGTCTTCCCACTACAACCACCTATGTACCTTTGGGTGCCTGGGGCTTAGAGCCTAAAACAACAGTGTTAAACTTCTAAATAGCATGTGCTTTAGCAGAGAAAGCAAAAAAATATGAAACATTCCACAAAAAAATGAGATGGCTCAAAAAGGATCTATGGATTGAAATACAATCTGTTCTCAGAGTCCTTACAGAACTAAAGAATTCTATGTATATACATATACACACACTCAGATGCACTGGTTTTAAGAGTTTCCTATGGAATAAAAAAAAAGAATTTGAAAACTCGCAGTGTTTTTTTTTTAATAGATTTCATATTTTTGCAACACCATCTCCAACAGAAGGTCAAGAAAAGTTTAACAAGAAGAAATTTTCAAGACTTCAGCTGAAGAAAATTCTATTTCCTACTTAAAATTCTCACCACCAGAGCCTGCTGCACACTTACATCACATCATACAGTGACATTTGTGAGATAGTTACTTCTCCTATATTTCACCTTCTCTATTTTCCATCCCCTGTAAACTCAAGTGTCTTCCTTCAAGCACCTGCTGTCTCAGAAGCCTGATCCCTCATATTTTGGTGTGCTTCATGTATTCTGCATTTACCAGTAGAGCAAGATAGACTACAAAATGTTCTTTCCTATAAAAAGGCATTATTTGGGCCTGTCTTAGAGGCAATGAAAATGATTTTATGGGTCTGGAGCTGTTAGAATTCCCTCTTCCATACAGCTCTGCCTCAAGCACTGCAGCACAGCGATGCCATCTGCTTACAGCAGGAACGCACCCACTGCGCACACCCCAGCCTGTGCACCATCGCTGCCACCACCCACACACCTGTGACAGAGGGAATCTGCTCTGCCTCTGGCATGGTCGGCAGAAATCCTCAGATCTGAAACACTCAGGGTGCTGCTGCTGAGTGAACTGAAATGCCCAGGCTCTTCTTACAGGGCAAAAAAAAAGCAATCGAGGAATTGGAAGAACTTGAGGGCAGAGGTTTTCTTTCAAATTCCACTTTGCAAGAGAGTTTTGGTTTGGTTTTTTTTTCAAAGGTGTGGAAAGCTGGGCCCTGATTTGAATGGTGAAGAAAGTGGAGGCTTGCATGAGAGAGAGAGTAAAAACTCTTGTGTGGGCAGATGGGGGATTAATTCCTGCAGTATGGAAATGACACGAAAAAGTTCCGTGGATTTACTTTCCCATTTTTGGATAGATCCTGCTGTTTTCCAAGGGGACAGAAACAAGAGTGGGCACCTCTATTTTCACCTGGACCTATATGAATCCCCAAAGCCCTATCATAAAAGAGCTTTGTGCTCTGTAAATGCTTGACCTCAATTAAACAAGTAGCCTTTGATTTTTATTTATAAAAATGCTTAAGAAGCCTCTAGCCCCACAGAGCAGGACAACGTGCCCACAACTACAAACAAAGGTGATTGAGGAACTGAAGGGCATTTAACCAAGGACAAACACCTGCAGTATCTCCTTCTTCAATAGTGTGATTAAAGAAGAAACTAAGGAGGAGTGTTGCCCATCACCCTAAGAGGAGAGGCAATATCACCTCATATACACAGGGACAGGTTGGAACATTAATACGTCTTATTTCTTAACTCCCTTAGGTATGAATAGCTAAAGGAAATTCTCTTCTAGTTAGAAGTCTAAAATCAAGTCATGAAGTCTTGTTTTCAGTTACTGTATCTGTTACTGCCACAGCAAGGAATTTGCTCTCCATCTCTGAATGAAGCAATTACATCTCCAAATAAAAGTGCCTAATGCTAGCCCCTCAAAATTGAAGATTTTTGTCCAAAAGCTGCAAAAATCTGTTATAAGTGCTCATGGCTCATTTCCAAAAAGCATGCATCAGCACCAAAACTGCAGGGCAAGACAGAGATTAAAACTTCTTATAAAAATCCACTGGAAAGAAAGAACTCCTAGAAGTTAACTGCAATTTGCAGACTCTAGAAAGCCATCTCATCCCAGCTCTGAAGAGAGGCAACCTAGCTGCAAATACAAAAATGAGAACATGTTTCAATTATATCTTCTCTGTCCTCTAGCATCAATTTTTAGTGATTAACAGAATCTGAAAAAACCTTTCTCTGTTGTCCATTTTAACTGTTTTTTAAGCAAAAAACTATCTGTCCTATTGTAAGTTGGCAAGCACATCTTAAAAGAGGCCAGGTTTTAACTGAAAAACATCAGCTTTACCCAAACCTAACTGTAAAGTTTTGAACAGCATCATTGCAGCACATAAGGCAACCTGCAAACCTCAAACAGGGGATTTACTTCAGGGGAGAATCACAACAGAACAGAGAACGCAACTGATTTTACTTCCATCTTTTCCTTAAACTAATGTCCTTGTAATGTTCTACACAGAGTTTGTGTAGCTAAAAATATGTCAGAATGTTCTTTCCCTCCTTGATTTATAACAGACCTATCCATGCAGACTGTTCTGCTTAAGAACATGTCTAGCCAAACTCCAACTTACAACAGTCTGCCATTTCATGCATTTTATGCGTACAGGCATGTATTGTATCAAAGCAAAGTAGTCCCATGAACAGTGTAATTGTCTCTGCATTTAGGTGCTGGCACAGTGACGTATTAAAAGAATCCTAGAATACTTAAGCACACTAGTTGAGAAAAACAAACCCATGTTAATAGTAGTTCTACGAAAGCTGTAAGCAGAGCAGGAGTAAAGCAAGCAGAAGATCTCCAGCACCCTCTTCTGGTTTCTAGAGCCTGCAGGCACTAGAAACCAGCAAAAACCTGCCTTCTCCTCGAATGACAGCGACAGACACAGGGGAGTGACGGGCTGCTAGTTCCCTCTGCAGCACTGAGTTATATGTTATCCTATTACTTTGAAAATTTCAGGAAGAAATTTCAGCAGTAGCAGGATCTTTCCTCACACTCACCCTGTGCTGACAAATGATGAATACAGCAGCCAGTGCCTTGCAGCTGCTGGGAACTCCTACACTTAGAACTGCTATGAAATACCTTTCCTGGGTCCACAGTGCTCCCTGCATCTTCCGTGGAGCAGGGGCTCAGCCCACTCACCACCCACCTCCCCCACCACCAGGTCCTTCAGCTCAGCTCCCAGTAAAGCCAACAACACTATGTCCCGTCTCACTGCAGCTCTGCCAAGACTGCCAGTGTTTCAGAAGTCATCAAAAAGGTTTCAGCTTTACTGAGGCTTGCAACATGTTAGTTAATAAAATCTGTCCATTCCAGTTTTGTAAGTCCTACCAGGACAGCTACCTCATATAAAAGAGAGGGGTTCTATCATCTTTTTGAAAAAAAAAAAATAACAGTGAAATAGTGGCAATACCAGCCTCCTTTGCTCAGCTTCCCTGCCTCCCCCACCCACACAGCACTGAGCAAAATTCACTACTCAGCCAGTGAACTTCACCCATATTTCCTCCACATGCTTCCATGTTTACTCTTTGACAGGGCCTAAACACTCTGTAAAGTACTCAGACATCCACTCATCCACTTGCAGGTATTTGATGCCTGCACCAGATATAGTCTGCTGTATGCAAGAGTAAGCACCCACTTTCCATCAGTCACAGAACCACAGAAACAACTGAGTTCAAAAGCACCCACAAGGATAATCAAGCCCAACTCCTGGCCCTGCAGAGCACCATCCCCAAGAGTCACACCTGTGCCTGAGAGCATTGTCCAAATACTTCTTAAAATCTCTCAGGTTTGCTGCGGTGACCACTTCTCTGGGGTGGCTGTTCCAATCCCCAACCACCCTCTGGGGGAAGAACCTTTTCCTAATGTCCAACCTAAACCACCCCTGACACAACTTCAGGCCACTGCCTCAGGTCCTGTCACTGTTACCACAGAGTAGAGATCAGTGCCTGCCCTTCCTGTTCCCCTCACAGGGAAGCTGTAACTGCAATGAGGTCTTCCCTCAGTCTCCTCCAGGCTGAACAGACCAGGTGACCTCAGTTACTCCTCATACAGCTTCTCCTCATGGCCTTTCACCACCTTTGTTGCTCTTTCTCTTTCTAATAGTTTAGTATCTTTCCTACACTGTGGCACCCAAACCTGCCCCCAGCGCTGGAGGTGAGGCTGCCCCAGCCCAGAGCAGAGGGGACAATCCCCTCCCTTGCCCGCCTGGCCCTGCTGCCCCCAGGACACGCTTGGCCCTCCTGGCTGCCAGGGCACTGCTGGCTCATGTTCAGCTTGCCATGGGCCAGGAGCCCAGGGCCCTTTCCATGGCTCTGCTCTCCAGCCTCTCATTCCCCAGTCTGGCTGTGCTTCCAGGGCTGCCCCATCCCAGCTGCAGAATCTGGCATCTTCCTTTGTTGTTTCATATGGTTGGTTATTCTCTTTGCAGCTTCTCTTCCTCCAGGCATGTTTCTGAGCTGAGGCGTCACTTTCTGTCCTCAAGGCTCTACCCCTGAGTGCATCCACAGCCCCACCAGGCAGACCAGACCCAGCTCCTCACCCACAGCTGCAGCACTGCTGATGCCCCTCTACTTAGCACAGCCAAGCTGACCATGCTTCATTTTGCCCAGCTGTTTCGACCACCCAGACATGAGAGTTATGCCTCTCCAGAGTCCTCTTCACCTTTGGTTATCTCTATTTCCACTCCTCATTAGAGCAGATTCTGCTTCCCCCTTATCTCTCTACCCTCACTCCTTGAGGCCAGCTGTACCTGTAGCTGCTCCCTGCCTTCGGGCATAGGGGAAAGAAGCCAGCGACTCCTAGTGCATGGAGGTGTCTTGTCGATGTCCTGCTCCCTCAGTCCAAACAGCAGCTTCTGGGCAGGTTCTTTTGCTCCTGGTTGGCTCTCTCTGCATCACAAAATCTACCAGAAATTCTAAAGTAAGGCCATCTGCCTTTCAGAAGTTTTAATAGCAATCAAAATTTCAAATGCAAACCAAGAAAATAACATCCCAGGGGAAAAAAAAAAAAAAACCAAACCAAAAACAACAACAACAACAACAAAAACAAAACACAAAAATAAACAAACCAAAAAATCACAAATAAAAAACAAAAACCCACAAACAAATATAAAATCCCAAACACAAACAAACCCAAAAAAATACAACCCAAACCAAAAGGTGAAGAAAAATGAATGTTTAACCTATATTGTAGCCGCCCAGTGTTGACCTAGGCCAGACTGCACATAATTTTTTTACTCTATTTCAGTCAAGTACCAGCTCCCTCAGAGAACTCTGGCCTCTTTCCCCACTCCTACCCTACTCTATCAGTGATGCATCTTTTAGATAGGCACACTCCTACACCCTGGGTTACTTGAATCTAAATCTGAGATGCCACAGAATTATGTCTGCTCTTAAAAATACCTTAACAATTATACAGAAGCTCCAGCTTTTTTCTCATTCCTTCTTCAGTCTTAATTTTCCCATTCATACAACAGGAAACTAACATAAGGACCACTTTTGAGAGGGCTTTAGACTGGGTTTGAATGGGAAGGGGATGCAGCTGGGCTGTCTGGAAGCAGGCCCAAGGCTGGTAGGCCTGAGCGAGGGGTGAGA